>CAIGRO010101435.1:0-15227 GCA_903798355.1 Fraxinus baroniana | reverse complement strand
TGTTTGAAATTATTATTTTCCAACTCTTTTTTTACATACTTATTTTCAGTCATATATTCGCACAATAAGATATTCTACACTAAATTCAAAACATTTGTATTCAATGAAACATTTGTATACTGAAAAAGCAAATTGATGTGAAAGTCGAATCATGTAGATGTAGGTTTACTGTTGAACCATATAACCCGTGTGTTTTCTCACTCTCTCTCTTTGTGATTCCCCACGATTCATCAATACTACCACACGTAAAACAACAATTTGGTTTTTTAAGTTCGCAAGAGACTTTTGAAGATAAAAGATTTTGTCATTGAAGGTGTTGACGTTGAAAAATGTATGGACAAAATCCAAATCAACTTAAGGATTGAACACGAATTTAATTGAGGATTAATCAAAGGGTTGTAAGATGATAATACAATAATCTATTTCTCTAATTTAGGAGATATTTGAAAAATGAGAGAAATGCAAGAAATCTGTATATTTCCCTAGAATCCGTGTCCCCCTTGTCCTACCACTTCATTAGCTTTATATAGGAGACATATGCATGCATGCAGTACCCCTGTCTTGTCAAGCTTGATACTGAGCTGAATAAGTACATATGTTGGCGTAACGGATTGGTGACCGAGCTCAAACATGTCAGCTGATCATGAGTTACTGATACAAATGGTCCCCAACAATTAATGCATTACTTAGGGAAAGAAGCTAAGACTTTTGATTGGAGAATAATGTGAGTGCTGACGTGAGACCTTAACACATGCACATATTTGATTGGTAGCTTATATATTCTTATCTTTACACATGCATATGTCTGATTGGTAGCTTATATCTTCTGTCAGTGATTCTCAATCATTATTCACTATTCTGTCTTGAAGGACTACACAAGCTTCCTGGACAAGCTACTAGAAACTCGAGTTGAACTCACACCCCGAGCTCGCATTAACATCTCGTCATTAAGTGTGTAAATCCGAACTGAGCGAACTAGGAGGTCGTTGTCAACAGAAAGTAAAACTTGTAATAAATTGATTCAATAAGATGTGAAATCTAACATATGAAACACTACAACTACAGCGGATTCATTCATTGTCAGTTATGTTATGAAATTATTTAGACTACATATTGTGCAAATATCCCTAATGTTTGCATGACAATGTATATGTAATGAAATTTTAGTAGAAATGTCTACTGATTGTTTATAGAACTCTAATGAGATGAAGTAAATTGATAAAAGCCTAACATGACTTATAATCTTTTGTGAGTGAGACTGAAATCGTAGCGAGGTAGACCTCCGCGTTCTACTTGACGTGTAGGGTGTTCCAGCTATTTCGATAAGTGAATGCTACCTACAAAATGAGGTCGAGGCTTTATCCCTCGTTATACCTCCGGCGTGAGAATCAGTAACTGATTTTAAGAAGTAAGAAGAGTATAATTGAAATGCAAATAGTTCGAGTTCCAAGAGCCATACCTTTCTCACCTTAGAGGTACTTATAGGCACCTGATGCAACCCACTCGTTCATCAATTAATGATGTCACGTGTCCTACGTAAACCTTCCCACTTTCCTCACGTTCTGATGGGATGACCCCAACTCCTCAACTGGTTGGTTGTGCCCATGTTTGGTATTGAGCGGTTCAAGTCCAACTTATTGTCATTTGTATGGTTAAGTGTAGCGTTGGCCTCATAGTGGTAGACAACCATGTAAATGTAGAGGGCCTCAGGTGGTTGACGACTTATGGTGGTAGATGGCCTATGTGAATGTAAAGGGCCTCATGGTGACGGCACCTCATAGAGGTTGAAGGCCTTATGGTAGTAGACGGCCTATGTGAGGGTCTCATGGTGGTAGGCGACTTCATGTTGGTAGATGATCTATGTGAACGTAGAGGGTCTCATGGTGGTAGACAGCTTCATGGGGGTCTACGGCCTCATGGTGGTAGACGACCTATGTGAACGTAGAGGGTCTCATGGTTGTAGGTGGCTTCATGAGGGTCTACGACCTCATGGTGGTAGGCGGCCTCATAGTGATAGACTGTCTATGTGAACGTAGATAGCCTCATGGTAGTGGCGACCTCACGGGGGTCGGCGGCCTCATGGTGGTCGACGACCTATGTGAACGTAGAGAGCCTCATGATGGTAGGTGGCCTCATGGTGGTCGGCGTCCTCGTAGTGGTAGATGGCCTATGTGAACGTAGAGAGCGTCATTGTGATAGGCAGCCTCGATGGTAGACGGCCTATATGAACGTAGAGGGCCTCATGATGACAAGCGACCTCATGGGGGTCGAAGGCCTCGTGTAATGCTCAATGTAAAGTGCATATCAAGTGGTTCTCTCCTCATCAGCTATCTTGGATAATTATTAATGACATCATGTATCAATAAAAATTAGGTCAAACACTACTCATATTGGGTTGAACGGTGAAATCGATCAACACATGACAACGAATTAAGAAATGCCTCGCAAATGTCCCTAGCATGCCAGAAGGTCGGGCATAATGGTGGCATAAACGAACAAAACCATAGATCACTAGGCAACCAAATCGAAAAAGGACCTAAAGTAAATTTTGAAACCTGCGAAGAGTACTCAACAGTACAAGTCCACTTTAGAGCCATTTGGCATAAATTTTACTTTTGCTTCTTGTAGAAGAAATTTCTGAGAAAATTACATTAATTTTTGTTTGAAAACTAATTTTTAAAAATGTTTTCTATTCCAAAGTGCTTTTAGAAGAAGTCAATTGGATCAATTTTCTCTAAAAACTTTTTGAGAAAATTTCATAACTAAGAGACTAAATTTACTCATTTCAAATTGAAGAGATAATGTTTAAAATTTCAAATTTCGAATTTTTTAATGTTTCAAATTTCAAATCTCAGATTTTTTTAAATTCTATTTATAAATTAATTAATTAAACATATATTTTATTAATTAAATATATTATGGTCATAATTCCATATAATTTGGTCACAAATTTTATATAATTGGTTACTGTAATCAAACAATTATACAAGAAATAGTTACAAATCACAAATTATTTTATTGTCACAGTTCAAAAAATTTATAAGTCACAACTTGTTCATCGATCAAAAATAAAAAATTGAAACGTCACAAATTATTTTACGGTCACAATTTGTTCATCGGTCACAAATCAAAAATTTTATAAGGTACAAATTATTTTACGGTCATAAATTAGAAATTTTATAGGTCAAAAATTATTTTACGGTTACAATTCAGAAATTTTATAAGTCACAGTTTATTCATCGGTCATAAATAAAAAAAATATACATTACAACTTATTTATCGGTTCCAAATCACAAAATTATAAGTCACAACTTAGTAGACGGTTACAACTTGTCGAATTATTGGTTTCAATTTAATAATTTTTTAGGTCACGCATTATTTTTTGGTCACAATTTATATTTTTCATTGGTCGCATATTATTTATCAGTCACAAATTAATGAATTTAATGATCACAAACGACCAAATAATCTATGACCACCACCAACACTTGTGACCATCACATCACTACTGCCATGACAACCGAACCTCGTCACCAGAACCATCGCCACCTCCCGGCAATAAACCATCATCTAAAAATACCAACATCACCACGACTACCACTATCCACCCACAACCGCCGCACCACCAACAACAACGACATCCACCACCAACAAAAATGCACCACCAATGCCATTGCCACAACCATCATCATCACAGCCCAAAAAACAACAAAACCGTCACCCAACCAACAACAAATTCGCCGCCAAACTACCTCCCCGCCACAACCACCAATACCGTCGCCACCACTACTAGAACGCCTTTGGTTGTGGACAGTTGCTCTCAGATCAGATCCAAAAATCAAAACGCTTGGCGGCTTCCGCATGCTCTACTCTGCCACCTTTGGCCGCTTCTCAAACAGTCTTCTTCGTCTACCTCTTCCCCGTCGAATGTTTCTGCTTGACATTGTCTTCCTCCAACTCCGATGGCTGTGCCACGATCGAAGGCTTGATGGTAGAAAACTAAAGCAAATCTACAAACTGCAACGACTCTCATGGTGGTGGCACAACAGAGAGATGTTGACAGTCTATTCGATGAGAGAGAGAGAGAGCCTAACATTGACGGTGCTCCAGTGATGGAACAACAGAGAGAGAGAGAGAGAGAGAGAGAGAGAGAGAGAGAGAGAGGGGATTAAATTAGGGTTTAGGTTTGGGTAATTATGATTTAGAGAGAAGATAGATGAAATAGATAAATTAATATTTAATTTTTGTATAAATAAAGTTTATATCTGAAATTAGAAACTGGAACTTTAAAATTCTGTTTTTTTTTTCTTTCAATTTCCTCAAACTTTTTTAACTATAAGAAACACCTCATGAAACGGGGGTCCAAAGGTAATTTTATGATCTCAAAAGCAACTTTAACTTCTCAATATCATGCCAAACGGGCCTAAGTATTCAAACTTTATCCAATTCTTTTTTAGAAAAATGTGTCGGCTAGGTATTGTAATTTTATTTGAATAAAACTGTTGTCACGACTAAATCCAATAGCATATAAATTGGTTCGAAATGCTATTTTTATAACTCCACTAGAAAAAAATAATAATAAAAAATCGGAAAGTACACCGATTAAACAGTAATGTTAATAACTAGAATTTTTTGGAAAAAAGAATTTGGACCACACGAGCCTGTTGGCATGGTGGGCAGAGCTCGATAGTGGACGAACCAAGTGGCTCACTTCGACTCGATCCATTTAACACTCTTATATGACCCTCTGATTTTGAATTATAAACTTTATACAATTTTTCTTTTCAAAAAATAAAAATAAATAAAAAATGTGTCCACTAGGTGTAGTAATTTTATTTGAATAAACCGTTGTTGTCATGACAAAATCCAACAGTATATAACTCCATTAGAAAAATGAAAAATTGAAAGGTAAATTACAGTAAAGTTGAGTTTTTGATGGTCAAATAATTTGGATCAGGACCTGGTTAAGACAAAAGGGGTAGCATGACTATACAGTATAGTACTCTCTCAATTAGAATCATCGATGAAATTTCTTACTTTACCTAATGGAGCACATTACATCTCAATTGTACAACAACCTAAGCAAAGAGACTGAAATGGATTTATCATTTTCATTCTTCTATTCATTTTGAATCACACATTCTTCAATAACATAATATTTTTCATCACATCAATAATTTTTCCTTACTTTTCAACCATATATTCACCATCACATAAAAAAAAAAAAATGCATTCTCTCATAAAAAATGTTTATCAAACACATATGAGAATGAAATGGAGTAAGAAAAGTTGGGATGTAACGTTTAGAGAAAAATTAGTAAATTTTACGTATTATTCTACTTGTATAGGGCCACATGCTTTGTACGTGCCAACCAGTGGAACATGTGTCCCCAATGTGCCGTTGGCATGTACTTATATCCTCTAACAATATAGGTCCACATTCTACTTGTCCAAGCAATCAACATTAGTAAATTTGTTCATTTTTTTTTTTTTTGGAATTTCAACCTCCCAACACTCAAACTCGGGTCATTAACTCAGTAAAGCTTTGCTCTCTTGATCTCTATTTGTACTGAAACGTGGATGACCTGTCAACGTTTTTTTCTTTCACATTCTAAGGTGTTGTACCCGCTGGACAAAATGTAACTCTGTTAATGTGTGTAAAATTTGATTGAGACGCATTTAACTCTTGTCGTTATTTAGGTATGGGGTTGAAATAGAAGTTTGACTCTAAATTCTTCAACAAAAATGACATTTCTTTCATGAACAAGATCTTCATAGTAGAAATGAACATACATATACAAGTCTACATACAATAGTTGTGTATAGAAAATTATAATTAGAAGTTGTAAAAGCTACTTACTAGTATCTAACACTCCCACTAATGCATATTACTTTATTTTAAATTATAACAAAAAAATACAATAAATAAGAACTTTTATTTTATTTTTTCAATATTATTATTTATCATTATCTTATTTACTTTACCACCTAATTGGTTCTATGATAGATTATTACCTTACCTCAGCAAATGACTTGTTTGTTATTTTTTTTATTTTTTTTTGAATTCTTATTTGATATTGAATTGAATAGTAGATTTTTCATACTCTAAAAGCAAACACGCACCAATTAAATCTTGGATTCTCATAAATAAATAATAAGTCATGTTATCACTTATAAATACTTCTGACACGTTGTTGAATTATAAGATAAATAATTTCTTAATGCACATAAATCTTCTCTAAAGGTCTGTTTGATTGCAAATGTGGAAAATGAGTGGAAATAAAATGTTTTACATGAAATTGATTTGTTTAGAAATTGTTTTATTGAGAATTATAATTAATTGTGTTTGATATGTATAATTTTTTATGAAAAATGTTGAAAGTTTGGAGTCCGTTTGACTTCGTTTTTTATGAAAATTGTCCATTAAAGTGATAATATTTTCTACCATTGGGTCTAGAATTTGTTCCAATTGCCAAAAATGAAAAAAAATAACGATACCGAATACCATTTGTTTGACTTTGTTTTGCATGAAAATTGTCAATAAAAGTGAATTTTTTTTTTTTTAACATTGTGACTAAAAAAAATTTTAATTGCAAAAAAAAAAATATGGAAAATATTTACCCACTCAAGAATTTATTTTCCTCAAAAAGGTGAAAAATTTGGAAAGTTGAAAAATATTTTCCTGAGAAAATTTTGCCTATCAAACACTGTCATCAACGGAGCCTAAGATCGACTCAGGAAAAGCTTTTGTAAGTAAAAATTGATGAAAATGTTGAGACCAACTCTATCCTTGAGAAAAAAAGTAAAATATTTCTACAAATATTTTAATTCTTAAATTCAGCACTTAGAATTTAATCCTCTAGTACTCGAACAAAATAGGGATATCGGCAATCAAAATTTCCCCCTTTTCAAATACATCTCAATTTCTGCCCGCGAGAATCAAGAAATCTCTACCCACTTAATAGTTTATACGGTATACATTCTTCGATCTTAATCTCCTTGAAACATTTGTAAAGCCATTTATTCTTTGTTAATTTTGTTTCTCCTTTCGCTTAACTGAAAATTTCGAGTTGAAAGCTGCTCTCTTTGTAGTCAACAGGAGCTGCAACAATGGCAGATGAAGCCTTAACTCCACAAAAGAGAGACCCTATCCAGTCATCAGGCATGATCTCTCTCTCGCTCTCTCTCTCACGCGTGTGTGCTTATGGGTAGTACATAAACTCCGTATTGTGTGCTTGTTTGTGTTAGGGGGAGGGGGCTAAAGTTGAATGTGTGTACTTTCGGTAGACGAAATCTTATAGGAATTATAAAACCAGTCTGCCCTAAATCTCATTTCGTCATTATATATATGTTATTTCTTACTCCTGTCATTTTTGTTTAATGTAAACTGTTTGTTCTTTTATTTCATATTTGAATAACAGAATACCGTATTTGTAATGATTTTATTTATGTTATTTGGTTCTAAGAGACAATCGACTAATTTCGAGCCGGAAAATGTTCTGTTTCAATGTCTCGACAATGCTCTGGCGTCCTTCTTTTGTCAACATTCGATTAATTTGCAATATTCAGCGGCAGAATTAAGTGGATGCATATTGTTTTATACTTTAGTTTTATGGGGTGAATGTCATATGCTGGTCATTTCAGTTGGAAATGTTGCGGCACAGAGAAGACGGCAGCAAGCAGTTACAGTGCAGAAGGAAAGAAGAGAGGCATTGGTCCGGACCAAGCGCTTATGCAGAGTGGGGGTGAATGTTGATGATGCAGATGTTCCTGTTGATGGCGAGATGATGATCGATGAGGAGCAATCCATACTGGAGGCTCAGACTTTAAAAGCTGTAGAAGAATTGAAGCTTGCAATTGCCTATCAGTATGCTATGTTTTATTATTGTTTAATCTATTTTGCAACGTGTTAAGTTTCTGCTTCCTGAAATGACTTACTTGAAAGTACTGCCACAAAATTTTTGTATCACCCATGTTTTTCAATTGTTTGCGACACAGCATATGTAAACATATTGAAGTCTCCTTTAAAATATTATTGCGACCATATATACGGGCTCAGATTCAGCACCCAAACTACATTTCAAGCTTTAAGATTTTTTAACTAGTTGCTTTAATTTCTAATCAAAATGAATGTATGTGAGCAAATGCGTGCAAGGATAGTGTTCTATGTTGAAAATTATATACTTTCTTGTACTATAGTTTACTAAGGATCATAAAATATTTTTGGTCGATCTTATCTGTATTCTGTTTCAAGTCTTTAATTGTTCTTACAGTGTCCTTGTCATGTAACTGTTAGGGGAAAGGGTGCAACACAGAAAAGAGTGAGTGCTTTACGTGAACTAAGACGTCTGTTGTCTAAATCTGAATTCCCTCCAGTTGAAGCTGCTCTCGAGGCTGAAGCAATGCCTATTCTGGTTCAGTGTCTATCATTTGGATCCCCTGAAGAGCAGGTGCAAAAAATTGTTACATTTTGAAATGAAAACTGTAACAAGGATTCCAAGTTTTGTTTTTTTTTTAGATATATATTTAAGAATTCAGAATGTTTCTTGTTCTTCAGATATATGCACACACAGAAGTTATGGAGACTATCTTTCTGATTTTTCTCTAACTTTTTTTGGGATTGCTTCTTTTTAGTTGCTTGAAGCTTCTTGGTGTCTGACAAATATAGCAGCAGGAAAGCCTGAAGAAACAAAAGCATTGTTGCCTGCATTACCATTACTTATTGGTCATCTAGGAGGTTGGTAGCTTCTATATCAATCTTATGACTTCTTAAATTTTTTTACTCCTCACTATAAAGGCATTGTTAGATTTCGACTTTTCATATGTAAGATAACTCATACCAGAAATAACATTGTGCTTTGGCTCTTTACTGATTATATTAACATAAATATTTAACCATATAAAGAATCCTAAGCCTCCTGCATAGGTTTCCCAGAAAATTAAGATTCTAAATTAGTTGTTGAATACCATAAACAGAGTTCATTATAACTTTGATGTTATCTTTCTTATAATCATCAGCCATATAGATTTATATTGTTATCTGATTGGTTTATTCTCAGAGATTATGTACTTTATGTTCCCTCTTTTGCAGAAAAGAGTTCGCTGCCTGTTGCAGAGCAGTGTGCCTGGGCGTTAGGAAATGTTGCTGGTGAAGAAGAGGAGCTAAGAAATGTTCTGCTATCCCAAGGAGCTCTACTGCCTCTGGCAAGAATGATCCTGCCAAACAAGGGTTCGACTGTGAGAACAGCTGCTTGGGCATTATCAAACCTAATTAAGGTGCTGAATCCACCCTTTAAAGACTGGATTAGAGTCTTAAAATGATCTCTCTTTCAGAATCTAATTTAATCTTGTCTAGAGTCGTATTTTAGATTTAAGGGAATGCAATGTCATTCTGACCCTAATTTGTAAACCTGTAGAATTCATTTCATCATGAGAATTGCTTGTACTGCATAAAATATTCCACAAATCATGTATATTACCCACAATGCATAAATTAATTTGTATAATATACTTGTCATGTGGCAAATTGTGATTACGTCAATATCTTGTTGACAATGTGGATGCATGTAGTCTTTTTGGGATCTCACTGTAAAATTTTCCTGTCTAGTTCATTCTTTCTAGGTTTCATTTATGACATCATCTGTGGATGTAGGGACCTGATCCAAAAGCTGCAACAGATCTAATAAGAATTGATGGGGTTCTTGATGCAATTCTTCGGCACTTGAAGAGAGCGTAAGTTGTCAATGTCTCAATTAACTCAGTTATTTATCCCTGTGGAGCTCTATTTAACGTTGCATAGGATCTGTCCTGTATAGTTTATAAAGACTGCAAAAATGTTTATAGCATACTTCGCATTCAAATATTTGTAGACTTCATGTATTTGCATTCCTTTCATAATTTTTTGTTGGAATCACTCCATTGAACGTTTAGTCTACAATGCACACATAATTTTTTGTTGGAATCAATCAATTGAAAGTTCAGTCTGTCAAAAAATGTTTAAAATGTTGTGTACCATAACTGCATGCCCAATTATGCCCGTGTTTGGGCTCCATTTTTTTTTTTAAAAACATTTTTTCAAATTCATTTTCAACCATATATTCTCCCATAAAATAATTTTACACTTAAATCGAAAACATTTCCTTATTTTTTATCCTCGCATTCTCCAAAAAATCACTATTCCGAAACACATTTTTAACCCAAAATTACACAACTTCAATTTCATCTGTAATTTACTTGTTATAATCAGGGATGAAGAATTGGCAACAGAAGTGGCATGGATTGTTGTATATCTCACTGCGCTGTCAAATTCTGCTACCAGCGTACTTGCAAGAAGCGATGTACTTCAAATACTTGTAGAAAGACTGGCATCATCAAGTAGTTATCAACTGCTTATACCGGTAACAGGCATTTTAAGTACATGACACACCTAGTCATAATTTTTGTAGCTAGAATAATGTCTACAACAGACACAAGTTTCCGATGTAATGTATGATTATCGTCACTACACAAACTACCTGTGCATATCTTTATTTTTATCTTTTTGGGTAAAATGCCTCCTTTTTCTATTCATCTAAACAATGCAGAAACATCCTGAATTCTAAAAATGCTTTCAAGACATGACCTGGGACATTAAATCCATATTTTCTCATCTGTTTAATTTTCTCATCTCTTTATTTTCATCTTTTCGGGGGTAAAGTGCCTCTTTTTCTATTTATCTAAACAATGCAGAAACATCCTGAATTCTAAAAATGCTTTCAAGACATGTCCTGGGACATTAAGTTCAAATTTTCTTGCAGCATGTATGCTGATTTCATGAAATTATCTTTTAATCCCAAAATGAGTTTTTTATTAAAACCTATGCAGGTGCTCCGGAGTTTAGGTAATCTTGTGGCTGGTGATTCTTATGTGATTAATAATGTTCTTGTTGCTGGGAGTGATATCACAGGCTAGTTCCAAATCTTTTCTGCAAATACAAACAATAATGAACTTCAATAGCATTTTTTTTGACAGCTGGCATGTGTTTTCAGTTAACATAATCCAAGCACTGGTCAAATGTTTGAGAAGCGAACATCGTGTTTTAAAGAAGGTATGGGATTCATATGTTCAAATTCTACCCACTTAAAGTTTTGAGCAGCTAGATTGTTATTACATTACTGTTGCACCGTTTTACAATCTCTACATATTGCAGGAAGCTTCTTGGGCGCTATCTAATATTGCTGCTGGTTCATTTGAGCACAAGCTATTAATACAATCAAGTGAAGCAGTGCCGCTGCTGTTGCGCCTTCTTTCAACTGCCCCATTTGATGTAAGAAAGGAAGTGGCTTATGTTATAGGAAACCTCTGTGTTGCCCCTTCAGAAGGATCTGGTATGCCGAATTTGATTGTGGAGCACTTGATTGCTCTCGTTGGTGGAGGATGCCTTTCTGGTTTTGTTGATTTAGTAAGATCTGCAGATATCGAGGCTGCTCGACTCGGCCTTCAATTCATGGAACTGGTACTGAGATTTGTTAAGTTTTGTTTCTTAAAATCTTTCAACTGTGCCATGTTTCTTTTAAATTGTTTTACAGTGCATTTTGTATTACCCAGGTTCTAAGGGGAATGCCAAATGGCGAAGGCCCAAAGCTTGTCGAAGGAGAGGATGGTATCGATGCCATGGAAAGATTCCAATTCCACGAAAATGACGAGATAAGAAGCATGGCTAATGAGTTAGTTGACAAGTACTTTGGTGAGAATTACGGGCTTGACACAGAGGAAAGTTCCATGTAGCAAGCAATATGTGTTTTTTAACAATTGCAAGAGGCTTTTATATGCTGGTGACCTTGCCATTGTAATATGCAGTAGACCTCAAGTTTGAGACTGGTTGGACAAGTGAGTCGGAATTGTTTTAGTTTTCGTGTGAGGCCATCGTTAAACAAGCTTAATATTTTCAACGTTCATTTGATGTAACAATGTTCAGTATGTTTTTCATTAGTAAGGATGGTCATTTCTGACTGAATATGTACATATTTTTGGATTGTTGTTACCTCCCTGAATACAAACTAGTAACAATTATTGTTATTTCTTAAATGAGGTTTTTATGATTACATTTGCTTGTTATGCTGTATTGTGCACAAAGATATCGATGCTGCAAATTATTTGTCAGCATACTGCATATCTATGACCCGTTTAGATAAATGTGTTGGACTTTCCCGAGAGAACAACAAAAATGCTAATGTACATCAAACATGACATTTGATGTGTTGTTAAATTATGTGTTTTTTAACAATTGCAAGAGGCTTTTATATGCTGGTGACCTTGCCATTGTAATATGCAGTAGACCTCAAGTTTGAGACTGGTTGGACAAGTGAGTCGGAATTGTTTTAGTTTTCGTGTGAGGTCATCGTTAAACAAGCTTAATATTTTTCAACGTTCATTTGATGTAACAATGTTCAGTATGTTTTTCATTAGTAAGGATGGTCATTTCTGACTGAATATGTACATATTTTTGGATTGTTGTTACCTCCCTGAATACAAACTAGTAACAATTGTTATATAATAAAATTTTATGATGTCAACTTTATTAATTAATAGAGATTATACTTATATTCGTAACACTGAAATGAACATTTACGTTGTATACTTTCAATATTTTGGAGAGCCATTGTAATATTTGTGGAAATTACTCCGGCACAGTTTTTTAAAGATTACAATTCAAAAGACGGGTTGAAGGTTTGTTTATTTAAAAATCAGGTGTTAATTCTATATTTTAATAATGATAATAATAATAAATTAAATTACACACCACCCTCTAACTCATCTAGAGCTAGATTTAATCCAAATTTCGTTTTTCTCTCTACTATCTCTTTTTACCATTTTGGCTCTACACTCCCTCTTTCACCATACTTTCTCTGGGAGTAGAAAGCAAAAACTAATTTCTAAGATCCCACTTTCCCAATTTTATTTTATTTTTATTAGGGCTCAGATCGCGACTGCAACGATTTTGTGGTGGTTTGCGGCAGTTTGGGTAAAGCATTTTTGATAATTTTTGTGGTGGTTTGAGGTGGTTATGTGGTATTTTTGGTAATTTTGTGGTGGTTTTGTGCCTGCTTTGTGATGGTTTATAGGCCATTTTTTTGATATTTTTGAGGTGTCAGGTTTTTGAGGTAGTGGTGCTTGTGGTGGTTATATGTTCATAGAGTGTATGTCAAATGTGTTGGTTTCTGTTGGTGGTGCCTATAGTGATGATAAATCACGTGTCAGGTCACTGGTTATTATGCATTGATCACGTATAAATATTCACAGGTTCTAGATCTTATAGAACTAGCCACAGATCATGTTTGTATGTTTTAAGTCACACTCCACACTCCACGGGTCACATGTCATATTGTATAGATTATAGATCTATGGTCATTGTGTGTGGGTCACAAATCGATTGGTCCACATGTTATTGGTCATTATGAGTAGATCACAGATCAATATCTACAGGTCACAAATCAATGTCCACATGTCACAAATCAATTAAAATTGATCATAGATCAACGTCTTAAGGTCACAGGTTATATGTCAAAGTGCATAGGTCGCATATCACAAATTCAAAAAATATGCTCACACACCAATGATATCTTCGACTTCAGTTCTCCGAATATGTCACAAATTCAATTAACCAAATTTCGAAGGTGAGAATTGAAGTTATTTGCTCTGATGAGTATTCTGTAAATTACACTTAGACTGTTTTTCAATTTCTAGTTTTTAAAAAATAGATTTAAATTACACTAAAGCTACTCAGTCATCGACAATTTTCTCCAATGGCTGCTACGTTTCTCCCTCCATATCAACTATCTGAGCCGACGATGCTCAGTTGTTGTTGTACGACGATCAGTTTACCTTTGAAGAAGTCGTTGGCTATCTCGGTAAATTCCATCTTTCCTCCGGTGAAATTATTTGGAAGTCGATAACTGCGAGGTTGGATGTTGACGGGTGGATGGCGACGATGGATAAATGCCAGCACTGTACGAGAAAATGGCGACGGACGGGTGCGTGGGAGTTGAGATGGGTAAGGACGGCGCTTTAGTGGGGGTGGATAGATTAATTTAATTTAATATTATTATTATTTAAAATTAAAATATTGAATTAATACCTGACTTTTGAAATTTAAACTTAATACCTGAAAATTGAACTGGTACATAGTTAATACCTGTTATATGAATTTTCCCTTATAATTTCTTCGAAAACGTAACGAAATGCAGTGAGTGAAGAAGTCGCTAATGCGACTTTACGTGGATGAAGATCCTTTCAACCTCCGTGCCAATACGGCTTTACCTCTACCTTCGTTAGATAACCCCAAACCCTCAAAAATCCTAAATCAGTTAAGTTAATTCACTTTGAACTCTCACTCTGAATTCAATGCCCAAGAATCATCCCCATGAATTTCTTTGCCCGAGTCAAAATATCACCCCATCTTTTTGTTAATGCAAAATACCCAGATTTTAAGCACACAGAGTGTGGTGACGGTCTCTGGTTGGACAGTGCTCAAAAATGGGTGTTTCCAAGGCTTGGAAAGTTGGATTCAGATGTTAAGGCTTTTAAAGCAAAGCAAGTACAAGATGGAAAAAGGGGATGAGTCTTGGAAGAGCTTGGTGGAAAATCTCCTACTTACCACCCTGTTATCTAGTTTCAAGATAAATCCTAAACAACCTGACTTTAAGCACAAGGAATCAGGTGAAGTACAATGGTTAAACAGCTCACCAGATTGGGCATTGTCTAGGTTGCCACCATTGAAAGATTGCCAAAATTTGCTGCTGGAAAGAAGACTGTTTACACAGGAGGAAATCTATGAGCGACCCTCGAACATGGTTCCAACTAATTGGAGAAATCGATAGAGTGGGACGTATGTCCTCTCTCAGTGTCTGAAGCTTCGAGACATGAATTTTGATGCTCCATAGGCGAGTAAATTTAATCAATCCTCAATGAACCTTAAATATGTTACTACTTGCTCACTTATCTTTAATGAATTATCCAATACTCACTCATTTTTTCATATAATTACTCATCTATCATCCCTTAAACATTTTCAAATTGTGGATGAAAAATCCCACGTGGCAAATGACAATCCTACATGACATGTTAACCATGTCCATGTCATAAAAAATGCTCCCACCAAACACGCATCTCTTCCCCAAATCAAAATTCCAAAATTAGAATCCCCAACTGGAAGCCCTAATTTCAAGGGAAATTATTGGAAATACCCA
>CAIGRO010101399.1:0-21795 GCA_903798355.1 Fraxinus baroniana | reverse complement strand
AAATCGCAACTTTCAACAAAGGTCGAGGTTAAGTATGCAATTTACTGTTGTAATAATCCAAAATTTACTACCTAATTAATGGATCCCACTAAAATTCTGAGAGCACTACAATCAGAAAACCACTATTCTAGACATTTGGTGGTGGAAAAATGGAGGCGGTGGGAAATTTCACCCAAATCACTCAACTTGCACGTTTATTTTATTTTGACCATCTAACTTTAATTAATTGTACTTTGATCACTTAATTTATATTTTTGTTTATATCTGACCATTTCATCTTTAAACATGACCATATGTCACGAACATCACCTAAGGTTAAACCAAAATGCTTGCCAATTCTATATTTGTACTATTTATGTCAAAATGCACAAACGACTTATGGGGGGCTCATTCATTATAAAATTGGATTGAAATCAACGTAACTTGAGTTGACCCGACATAAGTTGATGTGTCAATTAAAAGGTCATTTCTAGTTGGATATTTTAGCTAGTGACCATGTAGATTAGTTTAGTCGAGCTCGAGCTATTAAAAAACAATACTATCATTTGTGAAATCTAGATTTAAAGTGCCTATAATATGATGTGTTTGATCCACATTATTTTGGAAGAATGTATTATGGAATAGTAGATTGAGCGAGAATGTGTGGTCGAAAAAAAAGGAAAAGTTATTGATGTGATGAAAAATTTTATTTTGTTGAAAATGTGTGATTGAAAATAAGTAGAAGAATGAGAATTAAAATTTTAATGTGTACCAAATAGGGGCATATTTTAAAAACAATTCGATAATGTAATTTGGAAATATATAAATGAGAATATTATTTTTTTAAAGTATGGATTCAAAATTGACGCTTTTGTCCAACTAGCTCGGTTAGCTCACAATAATTGACATTGTTTGCAAGTTGGTACGATCCACAACTTTCAAGGATGGCTTGGACAAGGTTCGGACCAAATTAACTTCTAATTTAGCATCAAATAAGTGCCATGTAATATACTTTGTTAGTAACGGAGGACTCGCGCTAGTTTTGATAACATTTACATTCAGTATGGTCAAATTGAAATAAAAATATAAGTTGAATGATCAAACTGGAACAAATTAAAGATTGATGATCAACACGGAAAAAATCTATAAATTGGGTGACCTCAAGTGAATGGAACCTTATTCTTCCTATGCATCCATCTTGAATTATTCGGGTTGTACATTAGATTTATAAGAAATAAGTCAGATACGGAGGACAAAAGTAACTTCAGGGTACAACTTTATATTGCAAGTACGGGTAACAGAGGTTACATCTCATCGCAGCCTACTATTGCTCTTAATTTATTATATTAAAAAACACATAAAAAACAAGCCATATTACGCTTCTTACATCAAAAACTAAGAAAGAAAAATAAGAATATAAAATGTAAATAAAAGCAGAAAAGAAAGACGTAAGCGACAGCACCAAATCGAAGCCCGGACGTGTCTGCAAGGAACAAACCGGAATTGATAAACGATGATACGTCCGGAATTATGGTAGCTGCCTCTTCTGGCTGGTTTGGTCAAAACGACATTGTGTGTTTGTGTGTGGACGGACAAGAAGAGAAAAAAGGGTGAAATTGGAATCGCCGCGAGGTCTACAGAAACTCTACTTTTCTGCATCCCTCAGGTACTCTTAAATTCGTCTCTCTCTGTGTATTTTTGGCATAGTCCGTGTTGTTTCTTCCATAACCGTGAGGTTCGGTCATTTTTTTTTTTTTCATTATACTCGATTATACAATTTTTTTATTTCGGTGTATTTGTGATTTTTTATGAATTGATTTTGTTATGTGTTTAGTTATTTTGTTGATGACGTGAGTGGGTCAGGGTTTCGATTGCTGATTTTTGATTTCTTGATGAACAGATCGATCGTTAATGGGAGAGGTGCATGGCCTGTGTTGATTGAAGACTGTTTGTCTTTTTTTTTTTTTTTAATTAAGGTGTTCCGGCGGAATAACTGGAGGAGGGTAAAAAGATGGATTTAGTTACCAGCTGCAAGGTGAGATTTAACTCTATATCACGATGTTATTCAGGTTATTTCTTTTTTTTTTTTTGGATGCAACTGATTTCTTCTTTGTGATGATGTTTGGTGTTATTGTTGTAGCTTCATTCCACTGCGTGGTTTGACAACACCATTGGCTATTTTTGTCTGTGTTTGACGATCTCATTGAATGTGACGAGCTGTATTCTTCTGATAAATGTTAAATTTGAATTCAGTGGAAATGCGCTTTCTAGCATGATATGATATGGTTGTTTGTTCTTGCGCCACGGTTATTTTAACCAGATATGGTTATTCTAGTTGAGAAACTAGCATAACTAATTATTTTGTGCATTATGTGGCGATTTGACTATTCTGTATGGTTTTTTTAGTCGATAAACTGGCTTCACTAATTGTTTTGTGCATGATATGGTGATTTGACCATTCTGTGATCACGTGGTTCATTAATATGGCAAGATTTTTTTGCTTGATATATAGTTTTTGTTAGTAACCCAAACGGGCAAAAGTTTGTGCACTAATCTTGTGTGGAAACTAATCTCCACTGAGATCTCCATGCATGAAGTTCTGGACTTGGTTAAATGAGTGTTGAGACACTCTGTAGATTTGCCTGCAGTCTCCATGTGACAGCTTACATTAAATTAGTTTCAATCAAGGATCTCTTCTATGATCTGTGCAGCTATTGTAGATCCATATGCCTATGATAGGACATGATGTTAAGTGATAAAATTCCACATCGAATTAAGATGAATTCATAAATCAATTTATAAGAATTTGGGTTACTCCTCTTAGTAAGGTTGACTTTTTAAAATGGAATCCCAAATTTTAACGTGGTATCAGAGTCTGTTAAGCTCCAACGAACTATTCGATCCGATTAAGACTCAAACAAAATTGAGCACACGGTCAAGATTGTTCCGCTCAAACGAGCCACCATCTTGTGAGGGCATGTTAAGGGATAAAATCCCACATTGAATTAGGATGAAAATATAAATTAATTTATAAAAGTTTGAGTTACTCCTCTTGATAAGGTTGACCTTTTAAGATGGAACCCAAATCTTAACACATGAAAGATAGTTGCTCCAATTAATGTTTTGGCTTTCACGTTTCAACGAGGAAATATCTTTATTTTTCGGCTTTCGACTTGAATTGGTTTGTTATATCCACAATTTTTGATAGATATGTTATACCCACAATTTCCGGCGTCTCAATGTGTTCATGTGGAGACTGATAGCTTCTGACCTCAGTTCTTTTGATAGCAAGCTCTGTGGTATGGTAAAAAAAATATGGTAACTAGATTAATATTGGAGAAACAATAACAACGTAAAATTTCTAAAATCTGATGATTTAATTGTAATCTGATAGTAAATAAATGTGGGCCCTTTGATATGGTAAGATGTAAAGTTAGCTTCTATTACTTTTTAGTGGTTACTTCTTTGTTTTTTATTGGGGTATAGCCTTTTACCTCCTAGAAGAATGTTGGCAAACGATGAAAAATGATATTTCATGCCTAAGACACTAACTGTGAAGAAGCTCATCTGTTAGTGGAGTGAAGGTATCTTTTTCCTGAATAATCGGTGAATACTTGTTAGAAGGTGTATGTCTGAATGGACTGTCTATAAACTGTTTTCTGCAAAATTTGTTTTCTTTTTAGTTGCCTCTCCTTAGAGTGAAGCTGATTCCCAAGCCTTCCCTTCAAAGCACTCTAAGACAGTGTTAGGATATTAAGGCTTTAGAATCAGTTCTCCTTTTGAAAAACTTTAGTTTTTTCATTTTAAATATTCTCTGAAAGAAAGAATACTGAGTAAATTTGTTGTTTTGACTTGGCATGTTCTTTCTTGCCTTATATTATTTTTTTATTTGTCCAAGGTGTCTTGAACGAGAACTGTCTTATTGGGGAGATTGTTGTATATGCCAGATTATGAAATATTATTTGCTTTCCTGGGATGGGTTGGTGAATTATTTTATCCTCTCTTACAGGACAAATTAGCATATTTTCGAATAAAGGAGCTCAAGGATGTCCTTACTCAGCTAGGACTTGCAAAGCAAGGAAAGAAGCAGGTTACCTTTAGAATTAACGCTGAAACTAGCGAAGCTTTATGCTAAAGAACTTATCCCCCGTTCCTTCTTCCCCCACTTCTTGCTTCATTTCTGTTCTATTTAGAATACAGGGGAAAAATGTTGACTTTCTTTTTGTCTGGGGGGATGGGTATTGGTGATGGGAAGCTAAAGTACAATCAATCATTGTTTCCATTCTTATAAGTAGGCTCTGTTTTAAGTTTTGGCCTTTCTTCCAAAGTTACGTGTACTGAACTTTAAGCTAATTATAAATGACCCAAGTTGTCTGGTCTTCCCCAACTCTTCAACACTTGTTCAAGCAACGTATGCAGCAACTGTTAGCACTTGAAGATTGACCATACTTGCCTGGCTTTTAATTGGAGCTACCCAGTTTTTCTCTAATTTTGCTATTTTGGCCTATGGATGAATTTATCCCTTGACATGCAAGATTTTATATGGGGGTTGGGCACATATTAACCTCTCGTTTTGCTGCCCTTTTAGATCTTCTACTAGTTTATATAAAAGAAAGGTTTTTTTTTTAATGAATTTGGTATTTAACATGGTGCAGGACCTTGTCGATCGAATATTGGCTATTCTCTCCGATGACCGTGGTAAAGATTTATGTCCATCCTTTAGCAATTAAGCCCTATGATGCATGACAAATATTTCACAAAAAATGTGGATGTTATGTATTTTGTAAATCTATACATTCCAAGTTGGAATAGAAAAGTTAGAATAGGAGAGTAGAAATTAGTATTATCACCACAGACATATATACGTACAGACATACTTGGAATAGAAAAGTTAGAATAGGAATTATGGTAAAAATAACATACTTGGAATAGAAAAGTTAGAATTTACCATAATTCCTATTCTAACTTTTCTATTCCAAGTATGTGTGTACGTGTATATGTCTGTGGCGATAATACTAAATTCTACTCTAATTCATATACCTCAAAAATTCTGCACAATCCAATAGAAAAATCTATAGTCACAATGCGATTGCTATAATCGTTTCAGTTCAATGCTTTGCACCTCAACGTTATCTGTAACATTGCATGCATGATTCTCATCTTATTTTATATCTTCTATTTTTATATAAGCTGCACAAGTATTCTTTGTGGCTCATATTTGCTGATGCCGCAGAAAGCCTTTTTTTCGGACAATGTCACTTCCTTGGCCCTCCAAACCTTTCTTCCTGAACGGTCTCAGCATCATTTTCTTGAAAACTGCTTGAACAATTTGCATTCAGAATTTCATCAACCTCAATTAGCATTATTTTAGTGCATAGTGAATCACATATCTAATTAATTTATTTATCCAAGAAGATATATAAATAAAAAATAAAGATGATGTAACACGGGAGAGTGAAGGAGACGAGTGAAGAAGAGAGAAGCCAAGAGTAGGGAGGGAGGGAGGGAGAGAGGAGGAGGAGAATTTTGGGGAAGAAGATTCATTACATCTCAATATTGAGTAATCGACTAATAGTGTTTTCAATTCCTATTTCTACTCATTTCAAGAAATTCATGTAAAAATAAATTACAATCTCTTCCCTAAAATAAATGTCTATTCTCGGCAAATCTTCAATTATGTCTCCATTAGAACCTCCATCAAATATTGTTAAAGTAAAAAACAAATCTAATTTTTAATTTTGATTAAAGAAGTAAGTTCCTGCAGAAATAGAGAGGATTAGGTGATGCGAGATTAATGTTCTAATTAACGTGTAGGTCTAATTGATCAGTCAGCTGAGTCTTTCCGCGAAATTAAGAATTATTTGCCTTTGTCACACATAAAAATGTACTATGATGCACCGACACGAACGTGTCATGTCGGACACGTCGATACATGATTTTTCAAAAAATTATTAACACAATACGTCGTCAACATGATTAATTCTTTAAAATTCTTTATTTATATAGTATAAATTTAGTTTTACACTTGCTTTTAATTTTTCTTGTTCAATCTTTTAAACGAGTACTTATTTATTATTTAATAATAATTTTGAGTTAATAAAAAAAAGGAAAAATGACCGTGGAAGAGTGTCCGAGTAGTGCATGTAACACGTGGGACACGGATGTGTCACTTTAGTCAGGGGTGGACCCAGCATTGAAATTCAACTCTGGCGAACGTTGACCGGTCAATGTCGACAATCAACGATCGTAAGGGCAATGTCTTTTATTAATATTTAGAACTTAATAAATAATAATATCAAACTCAACAAGTGCTCTAATGGTAAGGATTCCAATAATCTTTAAGGATAGTCACGGGTTCGACTCCCCCCTCCCTATTGCCATTAATTTTGGTAAAAATTGTAAAATGGTAAAAATTGGAGAATTAAAAATATATGAATTGCAAGCTAGGGAATCGAACTAGAGACATCTTATAAGAATTGCAAGCTCTAACCAACTCAACCGAAGGAGGCGCTTGAAAATGAAATGACATAAAAGTTATTTAAGCAAACAATTTTATCTATTGTTTAAAAAAAAATGTTCTCAGCAGATCCAGCACGTGCGGCGGCGATGGGGTCGGCGGGTGCTGGGTCCGTCCATGACCATAGCTGAAGTGATTGTGTAACATAGAGAATACATAAACTAAAGGAAAATTCACTAAAATGTCTATTAATAATCAATTTAGCTTTTTATTATTAAAAATGGAAAAAAAATGAGATGTCACAAAAATGCATTTCATTGTCGATATGCTGGCATGTAATGTGAATTCGTAATTTGATGATACAATTTGAAGTTTACGACAAATTTAAATGGTAAGGTCACCTGTAATTAACATTGATATACGTAATAGTAGGTAAATAGCAATCCATACTCGTAAAATAACTAGAGGATACACATTGATTAATGTAGTCAAACATACCATTTTTGTGCGAGCAAGTTACATACTACTGCAAAGCATCTTGGTTGTGGTGGAAAGGCCCAAAAAAAAGAAAAAAAGAATGTAATAGTTTAAACAACAATGGTGAACATGAAAACAATTCAAAGAATGATTTAAGCACGCAGATCCTAAAATTTTAGAACTTCAACTTGAAGTTGGAGCAGACTATAAGTGATTGTGGAGCAATCTCGAGAGGAGAATATTAGGGTATTATTGGTTCAAGTATCAAGGGGAGAGAGAGAGAGAGAGAGATTATCTAGAATTTAGAAATAAATATAGGGATTGGCTGATAATTGACTGTGGACAGCTGTCGACATTTACCGAACGGATGGATTCTTTAGTTGAGTTTTGAGATAATTATTAGTATAACGAACACTTTGGTATTCAATGGATTATTTTTGAATAGATTGCCGATGATTGGCAAATCTGTTTGATTTATGGAAGGTGGATTATTAATGTAGACAACTAAGCCCCTCTTTGGGCTCCATTTTTCATATAACACATTTTTTATAACTCATTTTCAACGACACTCTCTCATAAAATAATGTTACATGTATTCCCAAAACTTTTCTTTATTTTTTAATCACATTCTAAAAAAATCACTAAAATACATTTTCCCAAAAAAATTAATTTTAATGGAGCCCAAACAAGGGCTAAAAATGAAGTGACAGTTTAGATCAACTTAAAAGAAATATATTGGAGTAACCGGGTTTAATTGCTGGAATATCATAATGGAAAGATAGATTTTATTGAGTGAGGTTTTGTGGTGTAATAATGAGAGGCTAAGCTTGGTCTTTCTAGTTGGGCCTCTGCTTCATTATATAGGCTTAATGACTAGGGCTTGCTGGTGGAAAAGGAAGCATGAGCGTCAGAATTCGTATCAGAAAGGTTTTCGGCTTTGTCAGTATCCCCTTGAGTCCTTTTCTGAAGAATTTATCCTGAGTAATCTCCCAAACACGATGAAAAAGATCGTCTCTGCCTTTTCAAGCTACAGTGCATGTCCTCGAGTTGTGTGCCAACATCCTTCTTGAATGGATTTCATTGGTCGAGAAGTTCGGCCAAGTCGGACCATCATGACAGCTAGGTCGTATTATGTAATTAAGGTTATCATTACCTACAACCTAGACAATTATTACTTCTGATTTGTGAGCATGACGGTGTTGACGTAGGGATGACACCTTGTCTCTGATTGTTTCATGGGAGGTGCTAATATCTTGGGGATCATTCCTCGATTTCCAGTAATTAAACCTCTTATCTTTGAAATGAATCCACACTCCGTCCGATTTGACCTCTTGAGATCGGACACCAACAATTACTATTAGCCATGAAAGGTCAACATGGCAACTAAAACATGAGCTGCAAGTTAGGATTACGAATGATGAACTACTAAATTGAATCCCATGTGAATTAATGCTGATGTGTAATAAAAGGAAGTAAATGAGGCTCTCCAGCTTAGCATCCTGTTGACCTTTGCTTGAATAGCATTTTGCACACGTGTTTGTTAGTTAATTTGTTTATATAAAATTCTCGACGTCTTCTCTCTAGCTTTGCTAGTGCAATGATAAAAAATAGAAGGTACAACTGAAGGACACATTATGGTTGCATGCTTATTTATCTCTATCTATGAAGCAAATTTTAGGTATCATTTCTATAGTTCTCATTTTCAGAAGTGCATTGCATAACACATTTGAATACCTGGTCTACTTATGAATGGTTGAAACTGAATGGATGACACACTTGCCATCATGGTTGGTCCCACCTTCAAGCCAACACTAACTCACTTCTGATTTGCTAAGCATTCTGGCTTCCAATATCCATGTTTGTGTGAGAACAGCAATGTTGTGGGACCATCACCTTCTGCAAACTCTCTTTCTTTGTTGGGTTATGCATATCTTCTTAATGCTGCTGATAGTTTTAAAGACGTGTATGGCTACTTATTTACAGAATATTTTTTGTCTACTCACGTCCAATTTCTGGCTGCAACTATGTTTTTAATTACTAAAGCTATCTTGTATTTTTTATGCAGTTTCTGGAATGTGGGCCAAGAAAAATGCCGTTGGGAAAGAGGAAGTTGCAAAGTTGGTAGATGACACTTACAGGTGAGTCATATTGTTTGATTGCTCAAAATTGCACCAAGAGACGTATTAATGCAAACATCTTGTTTCATAACGCTTTTTTTTTTCCCTTTCCCTTTTACATTTTGTAGTTCAGTGGCATCACCTAGCTATGATTTATTGTTACTACAGATGCTATGATCATGTCAATTTGATTTTTCTTTTGGATGGAGCAATAAACACTTAATTTCATGCATCCATTCAAATAATTCTACTTTCCATTGTTAGCATCCAATTTTCCACTTCTGGATGTGCCTTGCCCCAGTATGGTCCTGTTTGAAAAGTCTAAATTATTGTTTTTCGCTTCCTATTTTACCTCACCTAAAAGAAAGTCGGACCAAGAGAAAATCAGTAGGTGGAGGGTTGCAGGAAGTAAAACTTGATACTATGCATAAAACAAATGGGATTTAAAAAAAAAAATCTATATTGCCCTAGGAGAGAGGGAGTGTTCTTTTATTATCATTAGCTGGTCTCATTGATGTTTGTCTTTTGTTGTTTTCAGAAAAATGCAGATATCTGGAGCAACTGATTTAGCATCTAAATCTGATAGCAGTAATGTAAAACTTAATGTAAAACTGAAAGAGGAAACTGAAGAACCTTACAAAATGGATAAAATTCGCTGCCTTTGTGGAAGCACACTACCAACTGATTCAATGATTAAGGTACACGTGCACTAATCTTTTTGAGAACTTTGTATATTTCTCCCTCCTATCTAGGCATGAATATATGGTTCTCTGTCCATTATTCAGCTTATGGAAAAATGGAAAACTGCGTCTGATTGTTAGGTTTCTTGATGAGTCTGTAACTGTGCTTGCCTCACTAATGTTATTTGCATGTCTTTTTACTGGAGGTATGTGCATGTCTGTGTTTGCTGACATATTCCTAACTGTCTGCATGTGGGGGCAGCTCAAATATGTGGGGACGGGGGGTGGGGTGTGTGTGTTTTTGTGTGTGTGTGTGTGTGATGGCCGGGTGGGGGGACTATTGTGCGTGTGTAGCAAGGGGGCAGGGGGTCAGCCAATTTCCTGATATATGGCCTTCACGTGGTGGGGGAGGGTCATGGTGACTCTGCTACCCCTCCCTGAGAGTTGACCTGTGGGTGGAACTACTTACCCTTGTGCATGGTGAAATTGCGAAGTGGCTGGACTCCCAAGTGTTCAAAGTCGGAAGGTAGGTCTGGGAAACCTTCAACGAAGGGAATTTTTCGTTGTGCTGCGTGGAGTTGGAAGTAACACTTAGATTTCAGGCAACCAAATGCAAAGAATTGGATTTGAACATTCCAATTCCAGATCCCCATTTCTCAAACTGGACAAGCCCATTGTTTATGAGATTAAAATCTTCCTGAAGATTGGTGGAATGGATTATATTAACGATGTTATCATTGTACCTGTTGAAGTAATAGTTATTGAGTTTTTCTCTTAACCTTCCGGATATTTATATTTCTCCTTACAAAGAATTTGCATCGAAACATTTTTTGGATACGGTGCGACACTTTTATGTTTTCACTGTGAATTTCTTTGTGCAGTGTGAAGATCCAAGGTGCAATGTGTGGCAGCATATATCATGTGTGGTGATCTCTGAGAAACCTGTGGAGGGTGTTTTACCAAATACCCCTGAGATTTTCTATTGTGAAATTTGTAGACTTAGTCGGGCAGATCCGTAAGTGAAATTTAATGTATTTTTCTGCCTCATGCTTTATATTATTTGTTCATATAACTTTCCACAGTTTTTGTAATTGGCAGGTTTTATCTGTTTTTAGGGGATTATTGCTTTATATTGCATTCAAATTTTTCTTTGTCCGGTTGATTATGTTAGTTTGTCGTGCTTAAGAACTAATTCCTTGTACAAGTCTGTACTTCTATCTTCTAGTCCTTCCCACCCGATGAATATAGATAAAATGAAAAAAAATAAAAAATAAATGATCCCAGTTTCTTGAGGTACTTGAGATATCTTCGTATGTGGTTTCTCTAGTCTCGCACTCCAATAACTATGATATCCACCTTCATGAACACATGCATGTGGCTCTCTGCAGTACCAGGTAATGTTGATTCATGCCGTGATGTGGTACTGCTTATCCAGAAAAAGCAGATTATAAGCTGTGTGATCTTCTGGTTCAAGCGTTAACTAGTTTCAAGGTTTCCAAAAATAATTGGTTCTCCATAGTTCTCATTTTTATTTTTTCACGTGAGTTGTTTTATAACCTGTTGCAACTGTTATCTAATCTGTTTTTTCTTAATTTTTCTAAAATTTGAATCAAGAAAGTACATTGATGTTATCAACTAACAATAAATCAGATAAAAAATAGTGAAAAAGTTATCTCTGCCCATGGATCTATGTACACCCATTAATGAATCTTGCTTGAACTAGCGCAAAAACTGGATTGTTGTCCTACTATGCTTTGTGTGGATGCTCAAGTGACATTCTGACATGCTTAGAATTACTTTATATTATCTTCAGAAAATCTAGACATTTCGATAATAAATATTCATTCCGTCTTTTGTTTATTTTGAATATGCAGCTTCTGGGTGACAGTGTCACATCCTTCATATCCTGCGAAGTTGACTATTACCAGTGTTCCTTCAGATGGGTGAGTAAACAATATATTCCATGATTATCGACTATTGAACCTCTAACTCTGATGAGCATAGCTGTCAGGGTGTTCAGGCTATCTAAACCTGAAGTTCTGGTTTGGTAATTGTATTCAAGCTATTTTGAACTTGTTCACATACGCTGAACTGTTCAAGTAGCGATCTCATGTAAAATGGAGGCTGTATATACTACCGCGGTTGACCATATACCTGCTGGCTACAAGTTCTTTTTTGGGGGTTTTCTGTGAACTGTATCCACGACATTGAGGAATACAACTTAACTAGATCTTTGTTTGTCATTTCAGATATCATTGCCTTTTTGTTGTTAGAGGGGCCTGCCTAGTCTTTTGTCTAAACGGTCTAGTTGCCTAGGCTTACAATTGCTGTTATTTTTCTTTGTATTTGCAAATACTTGCCTCAACGTATGTTCTTATTGCTTTATTTAGACCTGGTAAAGATCTTTATGAAAATTAAGATACGTAGGCCTAGAGGCAAATATTTACAAATCCAAGAGCAACCCTGTAAATAAAATCTTAAGAGCATCTCAAACAGACTCTAAATACAAGATGCTCTTTATTTTAGAGAGAGAGTTAAAAATAAGCTCCAAAATGCTTTCTTTGAACTTTATAAAATAGATAATGGGTTCCACTCTCTATTCTTACTTTATAATGAATGCATAAAATGAGTTATATAGATTTCAATACTCTACTTAAATTATTCGAATCATATTTGAATTGATTGACTTTTGATATATAATATGTTAAATAAATGATGAGAAGAAATCAATAATTGTTTCTTGAAAAAATCAAACAATTGTATTATTGAAATTTTAAGATGCTCTACATTATACTTAAGATCATTACTATAAATATTCTCTTGGAGATGCTCTAGGAACCCACATTTGAAGCATCATGCTCCAATGTTGAAAACCTGATGATCTCCTTTCCTTTCTGTTTTGCACTTTTATTTTACATTAAGAATGCATTTGGATGGGTGATACAAATTCTACTACTTGCGTCCATTTACTTTCAAAATCCTTTTTAAGTTTACCTTTTGGCCTATCAAAAAAAGTTTACCTTTTGGGCATTACTGCTCTTTCATATTACCTTTCTACCCATTTTACCCAAGTATCGTGTAATTGAGACAAGAAAGAGGTTCCAAGATGCAATTGCAACAGAAAAATCAAACTTACGTGTAGAGGAAATTGATCTAGATCAATTAAAGCTCAAGTCCCCAGATAAAGGTGAAGAATTTTAAAGTGGGGAGGCAAATTCTAGAGTTAAGGCATTGGTGATTCAGTTAAGGGAGATACTCCAGGGAGAGATGCATGGTTTTCTTGGGGATCTCTCTTTCTTCCCCGACTTTCTGCCCTTTCTTCCATTGTTTAGGGTTCTTTATGTTTATAGTTTGAATTGTGTGAATCACTGTCTAAATAATAGACACGTATAATAAATAAGATTGCTTCATTTGGTTCAGTTTTAGTTTAGGTTTGTTGTAAAATAATTGTAATTAAAAATGCATTAATTAATTCTAGATAAGCTGCTGGAATGCTAGTAGTAACAATCAGATTACTCTCCAAACCCGATAAGCAGTTGGCTTTAAATTGCTGAGCCTTTTCAACCTGAAAAGGGTGGTTTTGCAGACATGATACTATGTTTGTCTGCCCCGAAGTGAATGACCCTGCCACCAGGGAGTCCATATAAGTGTAGATGCCTGAAGAAAAAATGCACCTCAGATCTGGTGGTGTCTCCTTGTGTATATTGTTTGTTGGGTGATGACCGGTATGAGATCACAGGCAATTGTTATGGCAGTGCCTCAGGTCTCAAAAATCTTTGCGGTGTGTTCAGAAGAGACCTGATTGAAGATTTTGGTTACTTCAAAGAGGTTTTGATCCTGTGATTCTTGCTCTCAGGATTTTGGCAAAGGGTCGTTGAGAAGTATCTTCTTGAACTGCATGAAATTGTTAATGAAAGGCTGGTATAATAATCATGATTCTGGTTGGGAGGAAATCAAAAGTCTGAGCGTGTTTGCAGGGTTGCATTTTTGTTAATAGGAGGATAGAACCTGGAGATTGTTGTTAAATATCCAAAGGAGAACTGACAAGGACAGTGACTAGGACTACATGGACAAGAAGGAATCATAGATTGAAGTAAGAGCTCGATGTTAAAAGGCCTGGGAGTTTTGATAAATTATGAATAGAGATTAGGAGAGACTAGAGAGTGACTGGCTGGAGAGGAAATTGCGTTACCAAATGAAATATTTTGAAGTATTTTCTGGCATTGAATTCACTATAATTGTCCATAGAGGGTGATACGGATAATCGTTAATAGATAGTGTTGATTTTTCCTTTTGTTTTCAATTTTTGGAATTGTGAACGTGCTTTGCTTGCTTGCTCATTTTCAGTATTACTTGTCTTATTGGAGAAAAAGAGAACAGTTTCTGTTGGTATGTGCACAGATGCATGAGCGTGCGTGCATGTCTACCTTCTTGCAAGTGTGTGCATTATGCATACATGTTCCATCTTCTAATGTACATTTGCAATTGTTGTAGCTCAAATCTTGTTCAGAGTATAGAGAGAACATTTCAACTTACGAGGGCAGACAAGGACTTGTTGTTGAAACCAGACCACGATGTTCAGGTATGTGAAGTGCTGTGTGATAAATGATAAATAATTTAGTGCATAACTGTCAGATTGTCATGGTTACTTGCGAGCTAATGATGTGCGCGCTACCATGACTAGGCTTGGTGCATGCTTCTTAATGACAAGGTGCCATTTAGGATGCACTGGCCGCAGTTTGCAGACCTACATGTCAATGGTATGCTATAATCCGACATTGCTCCAATTAGGAAATGCTGGGCCTGTTTTGAGAAGATTGATTTTTGACTCCTGTATCCTGTTCCTTCTGTATTCATATCTTATCTTTCTTCCTCCAAACTGTTTGGAAAGAGAATATATGATTCTACTGCAGTAATCCTATTGATCTTATATGGTCAAACTAGGATTTACTCCATTTATGCAAACTCAAACTTGTACGCATGATGATTTTGTTTGGTAATATTGCTTAAAAAAATGCACCTAACGGTGTGTTTGAATTATCCTTTGTTTTTTTTTTTTAAGTGATATTTTTGTTGCCTTTTGACAGATTCACCAGTACGGGCAATAAACAGACCTGGCTCACAGCTGCTGGGAGCTAATGGTCGAGATGATGGGCATATCGTGAGTTTTGTTTTGACTATTATTTTTTGGACTTGGAAACATCATCTTTTTTATTTTTGTGTTCATTGTCTAATTTGCTTTCTAAAATAGCTCTCATCCTTCATTTGAGCACATGAGAGTGTGTTTTGGAAAGCAATCATTTCACTTTTTGTTGTTGCATTATCACTGAACTTTATTGGTTTGATCCTTCGTGTTTTTTCTTAGTTCACATCTCGTTGTTTTGTCAGATACCAACACAATGCATCAGAGACGGCGTTAATAAGATTTCATTAACAGGATGCGATTCTCGCATATTCTGTTTGGGAGTTAGAATCGTGAAACGGCGTACTCTTCACCAGGTACATTAATCTTCCTGATCCCTACATTTTGAATTTTTTCTTGCTTTTTCCTTTTGGATATTGTTATGGTTCAGAATAATGTAAAAGGCTGGTAAATGTCCACTGTTGAATCTTTATTTATCCCTTGTTTGGACTCCATTTTAATGAGCTTTGGGGAAAAATGTATTTTGAAATAGTGATTTTTTTAAAAAAATGCGTGGTTAAATGCGTGCCAAATGATGTTTTAATCCTCTGTACACATGCATACATTTCACACAAATGCTTGTTTGATACCTATTTAATTTATTAACATAATGCCCAGACCTACTTTTCATCCACACATTTCGTGGGACGACAAGTACCGCTACTTATCCACCACTCATTTCTGTCTATTTATAATTTAAACCGATTATAAACTATTCCCAACAAGAACTAATGTACTGCTGAGATTATTCCATTGTAATGACGTGTCTGGGATAATGTGATCTGGTAGTCCTGGAATGATGTCTTCCTCTAAATAATGTTGTGGTGAGTTTAATCGATCTAGTAGTTGTGTATGTGGGAAGGATTGTGGGCCAAAAATAAGGTTGCTGAAGGGAAAGTGCAGTGGGACTATGCTTCGGATGAGGCATTGTCAACATCAGATGGTAAGAGGGGAGCTGAAAGAGATGCATTTGGTAAATTGATGATGACACATTTAGGAGGATTGAGGAGCATAAGCTATCTGTGGTTTCATTTTATCAAGCCTGCCTTTGGCAGTCATCCACACGATATAGAAGATAGGGACTGGACTTGTGAAGGTTGAATAGAGGAAACTTGGAAGCAATTGGGAGAGTTTTATGAAATTTAAAGAACATATTGAAGAAGCAGCTAAAATGCGATTATGAGCCGCTTGAAAGGATAGAAATATGAAATGACGAGAAAATAACTGCGAGAAGAAAATATCGGTTTAAAATCAGACCAAGAACGGGAGAGGATTGTTTGGCAATAAATGAATATGGCTAAAGCCAAAAAGAACTTCTATGTTGTTTGTGGACGAGGATAGGGGTTTTATGGTAATTAGGAATATGTTTACAGCAAGTGCTGTTTTTGATTCTTTACTTATTTTTGTCCTTTTGAACTTGTATAGGATGATCTTTTATGATACGTTTAGCTTTACTGGTTATCATTGAGCATTGGTGCTTAATTTTCTTGTAGTTCCCAAGCATATTTTATATGTGTGGCACTCGGTCAATAAACTTTAGATGAAGGTCCCCAAAACCCATTGATTCTACAAATGCCCAGGAATTTGAAAATCAAAGTTCAATTGATTCTGAGAAATACTAAAGTGGGATAGATTTTTGAGAGAGTTCTCACTTTCTATTCAATAAACACCCAAAAACGACAAAGCTCTAACTAGAGTTATATAGCAAATCCTAAGAGAAATCTGATCGTGCAAAAGACGTAGTGGTTCCAAGATGATCAAAGTGCAGAAAATATAATAAGTAACAATGAAGAATCTAACAAGAAATGCACCCCCCCACCCCCCGTGACTTAGAATTTTAAAAAATGAGTTCTAGCCCTCTATTTCTGGCTATACCAGAGCCATTTTTCCGGTGTCTTCATTTACTTGCATGTTGTGCTTGATATATGCGTATTAAGCTTGGATGATGTTTTTAGTAATTTTTATAGTGTTTTAAATGTTGTGTAGTGTTTGGAATTCGTAAGCTTGTTTTTATTCTGTACTTTATAATAATAGTACCTTTTTCCCTCTCTTCCCCCTTTTCCCAGGTTCTCAACATGATTCCCAAAGAGTCTGAAGGTGAGCGTTTTGAGGATGCACTTGCTCGCGTTCGTCGTTGTGTTGGTGGTGGGGCTGCCACAGAAAATGCTGACAGTGACAGTGATATTGAAGTTGTTGCTGATTTCATTCCTGTCAATCTTCGTTGTCCTGTAAGCAGTGTTAAAATTTTTATTTCAAATAATTAGGCATTTTATGCAGACACTATAATGTGAGATTAGTTGTGACGTCTGCCTCATAAAGATTAGGTTCTGGATCTGGCTCTCAGTCAGTCTCCGTAATAGCCACAATAACCTCGTTAGTTCTAACAAATGCCATTTCAAAGTCTTGCCGTTTTAGTTTGGACCCCAGATACGACGGGTTGTAATTATGATTAGTTTCTTTAGGACTGCTCTGTTTCCAGATTTTTCCAACTAGTATTATGTTGGAACTGATTTCTATTCTTATGCTTTGCATGACTCAGATGAGTGGATTAAGAATGAAGATTGCTGGCAGATTTGAGCCCTGTGTCCATATGGGCTGTTTTGATCTTGAAGTTTTTGTGGAAATGAATCAAAGGTCTAGGAAGGCAAGTAAAAACGATGAAAGATTATATGTTTCCGCTTTCTTTCAAATAGTCTAAATCAATGCAATTGATAGCCTTACAGCAGAAACAATTTTCTTTTGGTCAAACCAATTCATTTTTTTCAATCTCTACATGGATGCAGTGGCAATGCCCTATTTGTCTCAAGAATTATTCTCTGGAGAAAATCATTATAGACCCTTATTTCAATCGAATTACATCCAAGGTATTGATTGTCTTATGGTGTTGATCTATTCCCTTACCCCACCCCCAGCAATATATTCATGCAAATATTGCTTTTCTTGGTTATGATTTACAGATAAAAAATTGTGGAGAAGATGTGAATGAGATTGAAGTTAAGCCTGACGGCTCCTGGCGGGCAAAGACAGAAGGTGACCGTAGGGTTCTCGGGGAACTTTTGCTGTGGCACTTGCCTGATGGTAGTCTCTGTACCTCTATGGAGGGAGAATCTAAACCCAAACCAGAATTTCCTGAACAGATTAAGCAGGAAGGTGGTTCTGATAGTCATACTGGTTTAAAACTAGAAATGAAGAAAAACCGAAACGGTTGCTGGGAATTAAATAAATCTGATGATATGCTGAAACTATCGTCGACGAATAGATTACAGGAACATTTTGAAAACAATGTCCATAATATAATTCCTATGAGCAGCAGCGCCACTGGCAGTGGTAGAGATGGTGAAGATGCTAGTGTCAACCAGGATGGCGTAGAAAACATTGATTTTACCACAGGCCACGGCATTGAGCTGGAGTCAATTTCCCTGTCTATGGACCCAAGCTATGGATTTAATGAGCAAAATCCACCTGCACCACCTGAGGACGTAATTATCCTCAGCGATTCAGAAGAAGAAATTGAGCCACTAATTTCTTCTGGAGTGGTCTACAAGAACCACCTCATGGACAATGGTGGAACCGCTTTTCCTGTTTCCCAGCAAGGAATTCCTGGTTCTTATCCGGAAAATCCTGCTGCCTTCGGTAATGGTATTGGTCTTTTCAATGCTCACGATGATGATTTTGAGATGCATATGTGGCCTTTGCCTTCTGGTAGTCAAGGAGCCCCAGGTTTTCAGTTATTTGGTTCAGATGCAGATGTAACAGATGCCTTGGTTGATGTGCAGCAGGGTTCTATCAATTGTCCAACTTTGGTTAATGGCTACACATTGACTGCAGAGACTGCCATGGGATCTGCTGCACTTGTTCCCGAGTCTTCTGTTAAACATACTAATGTAAATGATGGCTTAGTTGATAACCCTTTGCCATATAGTGCTAATGATCCTTCGCTTCAAATATTTCTTCCCACAAGGCCTTCTGATGCATCAACGCAGGTTGATATGAGAGATCTTCCAGATGTATCAAATGGTATTCGTAGTGAGGATTGGATTTCTCTCAGGCTTGGGGGTGGCAGTGGAGGGGGTCATGGTGAGTCTGCAGCTTCAAATATTTCAAGCTCCGGGAATCAATTACAATCCAAGAATGGTGCCTTGAATTCATTGGCAGACACGGGTACGTGATGTGTTCTCTTCAACCATAATATTAGCTCACTTTTTCCAAATTTCTTTTTGAAACCACTATAAATTTCGTCCATGTTTACGAGATGATTATTTTTATTTTTACTTGGCTTCATAATGGTTTAAAAGCTGGGCAAAATATATAAAACCTGCCATATAGCTCGACCAAATGAGAACTGAATCCACATGACATCCTCCTAGAAATAGTTTGGCGGTGTCAACTTTTTCTCATTCCTTGGCCCTTCCTAAAAGATCTTTTGCAACAATGTAATATTTTCCTTTTTATTTTTATTGCAGCTTCTTTACTTCTTGGTATGAATGATAACAAGTCCAGTAAGACGAGTAGGGAAATATCTGATAGTCCTTTTTCATTTCCTCGACAACGGCGTTCTGTAAGACCAAGGTTGTACCTTTCTATTGATTCAGACTCCGAGTGAAGCAGTTCGTGACCATATTTGGAGGACATCACTCAGTAAAAAGAAGTTATAATACCAGATGCATCTCGTTTGAAGAAGTCTCCCAGAAGGTTTTGGGGATTTGTTATTGCTACCTAGTTGTTCTGTTTTTTTGGCAAAAAGGTAATTGTTAGATACCGTTGGGGACTCCGTGTGCTGCCACCTGGAGCATTACTTTTGATTGGTGAGCAGTTTTTAACTCTGTTCTATTTATCAGAGTTATTTCCCTGCAATTCCTAGTATCGATTGTACAATTTGGAAGTCGTTTTATTTAAAAATGACCAAAAAAAAAAAAAAAATCAAAAAAAAATCAAAAATCAAAAATTCCATTGGTATTTCTTTCTAGGTGTAGTTAGCAGGCTTTAGAAGAGGAAAAACGTTTCGGTTTTGCTCAATGGCCTGTAAATGTCTCAACTTCAATTTCAGTGACTTGTATACCAACTTAAATTATGCATGTATATAAATATATACATATTTTGGAGCTTGATTATTTCACAATGCAATATTTATATTGATGATCCTATTTATAATTCATTTATGCTGCAGAAATCTAATTGCGTTCGGGTGGGGGAAGGTTTTATATTTCCTCGCTGATGACTCTGCATTTATCTGTATTTGATTTGGAATTTTGACATGCTAGATATATTAGGATTGGAATTGAGGTCTAATGAGATGTTGCTCGTAATGGATATCTGCTACTGCATCTATATAATGTTGCAGTCGAACTCTCGACTTGTCTATTAGGTGTGGCACTTGGTAGGATTTTTGGAAACACATCCTCCAATTCTTGCACTACCGATTCCTCACTCAACTTAGCTTCTTGATGCTGCATTCCCAAAATACTGACTAGGAACCCCCGACCTGTTCCTTTCCTTGGAGCTTTAAAAGGCAATGCGTTCGCGACATCAGATGGTGTGACTACATCCCAACCAATTCATGCGGAAAATTATATCCAAGTCTTTCATGTTTATTATTAACAGGTTTACCTCAAACTATCTTTCCCCAATTTCCTTTAAACAAACTTAGCTATCTCATCTTGTATTTAACGCTCTACCCGAGGGAATGTTTACCTCTAGTACACTATCAGACTCGTCACGTGCTTTATGGCAAATCACTCAAACTATGCTCAACTTTGGTTAGCTCCTCCCTTCTTTGGTTTTGCATATCACCGTAGATGTTGATCGAAGCTGCAACTTTTCTCATGGCCAATTCTGTGATTGACTAAAGAGGTAAAGCTGTGGGGGAGAATCTTGTTCAATCCATAAGTACGTGTAATACCATTTAAGACTACTCGACTTCTCTCTCCCACTAGAAAATAGTCTCCTTTCAATAAATTAAGAATGCAACGAAGGAGAGGGAAATGGAACACTTTGTCCTTGTCTGGCATCTATTCTCACCATATTTCAAGGAAAATTTGGACCGCTGGAAAGTAGGCGGCCCATCTAGCCGTAACATTTTGACTCAAAATTAGTTAAATTATCATAAATGTCCTTTCAATGTATTGAACGTTAAAATAATTTTGCAAAATTGGTAAAAACGTGCAACTGCCAGACTACTGTATAACGGTAAGAAGATTTACAAAAATTTGGCGTCGACCCTGACATGCACTTGACGAGATGTTATGGTGGCTGTGAATTGCTTAATCAATAATTTGAATTTATGAACAAAATCGTAACCATGTTGAAATTTGGCCTATGACAAATATTAAAGAGCATACGTCACCTTCATACAATGAAGTCAAAGAATTTACCTTAAAATGCAAAACAGCAACTATAAAAATTATAGTTTATACAAACTTCTCAAAAACTAATCTTATATTTTTGAGTCCCGTCATCTTCTCATCAACTCTTGATCCCTATCAGTTCCCTTCTAGCATGTAAATTCACAAAATCGCTAAATGTGATTGCAAAGAAACTAAGCGAGCCTAAACAATGTCCTTAACTTCCTTTTTCTTTGAATTTGTGTTTACAAGAAACAGGTTGTGAAAGGAAGAGGTCGGTTGAAATGACTTCTATATGAAGAAACGGAGTTTTAACAGAAAAATTGATCAAAGTGCCGCAAAATTCAAGGATTTTGCAGGTTTGAATAAACTCAAGCTGATCCATGACGATTTTGTGATATATTATTATTTAGTCCAAGAATGGCGAATCACATAAAACTTTAACCTCACCCAATCTATAATGCTTGACATTGAAGACGGTAGTCACTTCAAAATGTTGATAGGCACGTGTTTTTTCCCCCCATTTTTTTGTTGTTGTTTGGTGTGTGTGTGTGGGGGGGGG
>CAIGRO010101385.1:0-11226 GCA_903798355.1 Fraxinus baroniana | reverse complement strand
CCCATAGACTATAGTATTAGGTGGGGGGGCCTCCTTATGGCCGACTGACATAAAGGAGGGCGAGCTTGAGGGGTTTAGGAAGTCCTATAGGATCCCAGATGATATCGAAATGTTGTTACTGACCCTAGAAGAGCAGGCCTGTTTTCCTAGGCAGGCTTGCGTAGCAGTGAGCGAGGCCATTCTGGCTTGGGGGTTAAGGCTACCTTTGCACCCCTTCTTTAGGTTTATCCTTAGGTCCTACAACCTTGCCCCCACCCAATTAATCCCTTACGCCTAGAGTCAATTGGTGAGGGTCGTTTTGCTTTGGAAGGAGGTGACATTAGGTGGGGATATCTCCCCTCACGTATTCCAGACCCTTTTCCAACCCCGAGCCTCTAGTGGGGGGGTCGACTATAAGGGGTGGTCCTGCATTAATCCATGGGGCTCACATTCTCCCTTCATCTGGGGGACCCCGACCTCCATTAAGAAATTGGAAATCGTCTTGGTTATGGGTTAGGGGTCGCTGGTAGACGGTAGAAGGGGATGCGGTCCCGGAGATTACAGTGCCGACCCAGTATCATGAGTATAATGAGTCGAACCCCCTTTCGATTCTGTCCGTTATTATTTCTTTGGAATTTATTCCGAACTGATATGAGGCTTGTGCAGCTGCAGCTAAACGGTTCCGGCTTGAACATTCGGAGTGGGCTGCTGTGAGGGCAATTTACGAGCTTCCAGTTGAGCAGCGGAGCTTTAAGAATTTAATTGCAAAAAGAAGCTTTTTTGTCGCCCATTCTTTGATGGCTACGAAAGGTGAAGTTTATTGGTTTGATATTCCCTTATATCCCTTGCTTGCTTGTCTTTTCCTAACACTCTGTCTTTCTGTAGGTCAACACGACAATAAGGAACGTGTAAAACCTACTCTCTTTGATTTGAGAGCCTGGGGAAGGCAAAAAGGAAGAAGCCATTGAGCGCGGGCTCGTCGTCCTACAAGAATCAGAGGGACGAATTGGCTCGTTTGTCTAAGGTGAACCCCCCTCCGCCTAGCACTAAGGCTGGTGAGAAAGAGAAAGGGAAGGGACAGAAAGAAGGTGGGGCGTCTATGGACAGACCTCTGAAGAGGAGGTTAGTCCTTTCCAAGAATGTTGGACCTCCGCCTCCCCTTACAAGGCAGACGACGTTGGGGAAATCGCTGAAGAGGCACATGGTGGTCAAGCCCATTTCTGCCGTTAAGGTGGTGGAAAGCGACAAGGTGAGGGAAGAAGGTGCTTCCCCTTAGAGGAAGAAGAAAAAGAAGGTCGCCCACCCCCATAATGACAAGATTTAGAATTTTCTGGGTGGGCGAACTGATGAAATTGTCTCTGCTGTGATGGAGATGCTTCATGTGGAGGCCTAGGGGTGGCTGGACTTAGCCATAAATACTGGACGATTTAGAATTTTTTGGGTGGGTGAACTGATGAAATTGTCCCTGCTGTGATGGAGATGCTTTCTGTGGAGGCCCAGGGGGTGGCGAACTTAGCCACAAATACTGGACTGACAGGTACGCTTCCCATGCTGAATCTTGTGGTATAGAGGATTTAATGGAGGCTGAGCTTGCCATGCAGGCTCGTTCCCAGAACTTTTTCATTACCGCCTAAATGGAGGCGAAGCGGATGCGGCAGATTATGGACGACTACCCCCATAGGGCCAATAATACTGAATTTTTCGTCCTCTAGGCCAACGCTGAGGCTTCTTCTACTAAGAAAGCTGCTGAAGCCTCTCAGTTGAAGCTTACTGAAGTCGAGTCCAAGGCAGAGGTGCTTGCCAAGGAGAACAAAGATATCAAGGACGAAGTTCGCCAATGCCGGGCCGATGTGAATGCCTTGACGAAGCGAGTTGAGAATTCTAACAACCTTCAAAAGATTACCTCATCGGCACTAGAGGAGGCGAACAAGGAAAAATGGGAGCTGAAGGCCAGCCTTGAAGCGCTTTGATCCGAGGTGGCATCCTTCGATTAGAAGGTAAAAAAGGCGGAACGACGACGGTTCATGATTACGTGGCCCATTTCCATGAGACCGTCGAGTACGGCTCGAAATACATTGGCGGAGGGTCGCCTATGAGGAGGTTTTTGCCAGGATGGCCGAAGTGCACCCCCAACTAGACCTTTCCTTCTTAAGGAATGAGTTTATGCTAGAGGAGCCTTCAACTCCTGCACCCGAAGTGGACAAGCGGAGGTGGTGGAAGTTTCTAGGACTCCCGCTAAGGAAGATGCTGCACACGTGGATTAGATAGGCTTTTCTTTTGTAATGATAGGCTCTTCTTTTGTAATTGTTTGATTATAGTAGCGCAGGACTTATTTTTGATGACATCGCTATTCTGATTCTTATACAAACTGATAATTATCCTAAGAAATGGGGAGCCATCCATACTTAACCAATTAACTTGTGAACTCGTCATAATTAATTAAATGAAGATATGAGCTCACCATACTCAATCCGTTGATGATGATGTATGAACAGGTCATACTTAACCAATTAATTTATAAGCTCGTCATAATTAATTAAATGAAGATATGGGCTCGCCATACTTAATCCGTTGATAAAGATGTATGAACAGGTCATACTTATCTCGTCATAATTAATTAAATGAAGATATGGGCTCTTACTAAACATGTGAACATTTATTGATCATAACTGGTACGTGGACAAACACCTTTCACTGGTGGTACACTCGGAGGTGTTCAATATTCCATGGATGGGGCTGAGTCTTTCCATCCAGGTTTTCTATGCGAAACATTCTGGGTCGAATTTTGCCCGTGATGCTGTAGGGGCTTTCCTAGTTGGGGCCCAAATTTTCGACTCCGGGCTCTTTTGAAGACAAGAATACCCTCCGGAGTACCAAATCACCCCTCCTAAAGGACCTCAGATTAACCTTTGAATTGTAGTACCGGACCATATTTCTTTGGTATGCCGCCAGCCTAATCCATGACGTTCTCTCCTTTCCTCAAGGAAATCCAGTTTCCCACGCCTTATCTCGTCGTTTAATACTTCATTAAATTGCAAGCGGTGCGGTGACGGCACACCAATTTCCACCGGACCCATTGCTTCAGCTCCGTAAGTCATGGAAAATGGGGTTTCACCAGTGGCAGTGCAGTTTGTGGTTCTTATCGCCCATGACACATTAGGAAGCTCATCCACCCATACTCCTTTTGATTCATCTAATTTCTTTTTGAGGAGATGCTTTATGGTCATGTTGACCCCTTCTACTTAGCCGTTTGCCTGGGGATGGTGGGGAGACGAGAAGTGTTTCTTGATGTTCAGTTCTTCGCAGAGATCGCGGAGCTTCTTGTTATCAAACTGTTTTCCGTTATCTGTAACTATGGAGTGGGGAATCCCGAATCGACATATGATATTTTTCCAGAGGAATTTTGAAGTGTGCGCCTCAGTGATTTTCGTCAATGGTTCGGCTTCAATTCACTTGGTGAAGTAATCAATAGCGACAATGGCATGATTCACCCCTCCTTTACCTTTGGGGAAGGGACCTATGAGGTCGATCCCCCACTTGGCAAAGGACCATGGACTGGACACGATGGTGAATTCTTAGGAGGAGAGCCTCTGTACTGGGGAGAAACGTTGGCATTTGTCACACCTCTGGACGAAATGAATGGCGTCCTTCTTCAGAGTGGGCCAGTAGTACCCGTGCCTCAAGATCTTATGGGCGAAGGTCAGGCCTCCGGTGTGGTTCCCACATACCCCCTCGTGTACCTCCTTCAAGACGTAGTCAGCTTCGTCCCCTCCAGTACATCGCAGGAGCGATGAGGAGCAACTTCTCTTGTACAAGATTTCATCCTTGATTATGTACTTGGCCGCCTGGCGTCTGAGTTTCCGAGCCTCTTGCTTATTATCAGAAAGTGTGTGGTTCCGGAGGTACGCTAGTATAGGTTGCATCCAAGAGGAGGCGTCTCCCACACACATCACCTCTTCTCGCAGGACTGTGGAAGGCTGAACCAAGTAGTCAATTGGCACTGTCTTGAGCAATTCAGAGTCTTTACTGTTAACCAATTTTGATAGGGCATTTGCGTGCAAGTTCTCCTCCCTAGGGATTTGAACCGGTTCAAACTTGTCGAAGCAAGGGATCAACTCTTTGACTTTCTTCAAGTAGGCTGCCATACCTTTATCCATAGCAACGAAATCACCATTGACTTGACCCACCACAAGTTGGGAGTCACTTCACGCTGCCAGATTTTTCACCTGCATTTCTTTAGCTAATCTGAGGCCTGCTAGGAGTGGCTCGTATTCAGCTGCGTTGTTGGAAGTCTTGAACCCGAACATTATGGCACAGTTAAGTTTGTGCCTTTCCGGACTTTCAAGCATTATACCAGCTCCGGAGCCATTTTTCCCTGCTGAACCGTCAATAAACAACGTCCAGGCTGGCGGTTCTGCTGGCTCCATAGTGATATTGATATATGTTGCCTCTGCAAATTCAGCCACAAAATCTTCTATTGCCTGTCCCTTTATTGCAGTCTTGGGACGGTATGAAATGTCAAATTCACTCAACTCTATAGCCCATTTTATAAGTCTTCCGGAGGCATCTGGTTTTTGAAGTATTTACCTGAGCGGATGGTTCGTCACCACGCAGATACTGTGGGCTTGGAAACATGACCTTAACTTCTTTGATGCCACCATGAGTGATAGAGCCAATTTTTCCATATCAGTGTACCGCGTCTCTGCTGGTAGGAAAGCTTTGCTAACGTAGTACACTGGTAGCTGTATGTTACTTTCTTCTCTTACGAGTACCAAGCTTACTGCGTTGGTGCTCACAGCTAAATATAACGACAAAATCTCTCCTTCCTTTGGTTTAGAGAGAAGGGAAGCTCGTCCCAATGCTCTTTTAGCTCTTGGAACGCGTCTTCACATTCTTGGCTCCATTGGAACCTTTTTCCACCTTTCAGGACTTTAAAGAAGGGGAGGCATCTGTCAGTGGCTTTGGAGATGAAGCAATTGAGCGCTGCGAGTCGGCCTGTAAGGTATTGTACTTCTTTTGGCTTACTTGAAGATCTCATACTTAGCAACGGCTTGATTTTCTCAGTGTTTGCCTCAATCCCTCGTTGGTTAACCATGTAACCCAGGAATTTTCCAGAAGCGACGCCAAAAGCACACTTGGAGGGGTTCAGCTTCATACGGTGTTTTCTCAAGATTTCAAATGTGGCATGTAAGTGTCTTACGTGGTCCGTCGACTTAAGGCTCTTTACCAGCATATCGTCGACGTACACTTCCATTGTCCTACCTAATAGGACGGCGAACATCTTGTTAACCAACCGCTAATAAGTGGCCCCGACGTTCTTTAATCCGAAAGGCATGACTTTGTAGCAGTACAAACCCCGGTCCATTATAAAGGAGGTGTGCTCTTCATCAGCTGGGTGCATCGAAATTTGATTGTACCCTAAATAAGCATCCATGAAACTGAGGAGCTCGTGTCCTGCCGTAGAGTCAACTAGCTGATCGATCCTTGGGAGGGGAAAACTGTCTTTAGGGTAGGCTTGGTTGAGGTTAGAGAAATCTACACAGACCCTCCATTTCCCGTTAGCCTTTTTTACTAGAACGGGGTTGGATATCCATTTAGGATATATTGTTTCCCTGACGAAACCATTGGATACGAAGTGGTGTACCTCTTTTTTTAGCGATGTGTATTGCTCCGGATTCAAGGCCCTCCTCTTTTATCTGTGAGGGACGAACTTAGGGTTAATGTTGAGTTGATGGCAACTGACCTTTCTCTTAGAGCAGGTCGTCCCAAAACGCCGTGGTAAGCGGATCTGTGGTCTACTACAAGGAACTTCATGAAATGTTGGGCCCTGAACGGGATTTCTCCTACTTCCACTGTCAATGTAATCCTTCCCCTTGGGACGATGCTATTGCCGGTTAAGCCATACAGTGGAACAGTCATGGGAGCTAGTTTGTGATCCACCACCATCTTATCGAAGGTGGTCCCAAACAGCATATTGACGAAACTCCCATTATCAACCAACATGCATTTGAGACTGTTTCTGGCTACAACAGCTCAGACCACAAGGGCGTCACAATGTAGATAATGAACTCCTGCAGAGTCTTCTGATGAAAAGGTAATTGGAGGGGTGTTCTGGCCTCCTCCGTTGGATTTGTTTATTAGGTAGTTTATCATGGGAGGATCCTTGGCTTCTCTCATATAGTTTTTCAGGGCGTTTCTCGAACTTCCTCCGACGTGCGGGCCGCCAATAATCGTATCAATCTCCCTGACAGGTGCAATCCTGGCGTCGGCTGAGGATTCCCTTCTTTACCTTTGTCCTCTTGTTCTATTTTTGTCCTCCTCATGTTCCCTTATAGGGGAAATATGCCGACGATTCCGCCTCGTGTCGTTGTATCGGGGCTCCTGCTGGGGTGAGGGGACATTTCTTTGTTGAGGGTGAGAATCTTTGCCTTCATTACGGGGGTCGGCATAATCTCCACGACGCTGCCTGTTTGTGTAGCCTTTAGAGTAGCGGTTGGGAGGCTGGTAGTGAGTGTTGTGTGGCCTATTTCTAGGCTCTCCACCCCTTGTCTTGCCTCTCCCTCTTCCTTTGGGCAAACTTGGTGGCTTATGGGTGCTTAGACCCACTTCTTCATATGCCAATGATGGCACAGCATTTAGTGTCGAAGTTGCCAGTGCCTGCCCTGAAGTAGGGGCTATAGTATGACCCGCCTGAGTCCACTGTTAGTCCACCAGGTGGGATACGGGACCCTTCTTGTACCTTTGGGACGGCGGTAACCCCATCGACGTTCGGTTGCGGTGATCTATGAGTTCTTCATTAACGATCTCACTCCTCATCATCTCCATCATTGCATCATAAGTGGTGAAATTTTTATTGCGCACGTCCCTCCAGAACAGCGTGTTCGTGTTGAGGCCCCCTCTTAAGGTAGAGAGGGCCTCCCTATCTGTGACTTGTTTGCAATACGTCATCTCGTCGATGAAACGGGCTAAATAACTCTTCAAAGTTTCCCCCGCTTGCTGCCTCATGTCTTGCAACCTTTGGATGGGGGCCTCTCCTTCCTTGCTGGATAGGTATTGGTTCAAAAAGGCTTTTTTCAAGTCTGGTCAACAGATGCGGTTATACCAGATTTCGGCTACCCTCGTTAGTGTGAGGTGGAAGGCTCTGCATTTTAATACTGGTGAGGCTCCTCTTAGCTACATCTGTGTTTTATAGTGTTGAGGTGCTTGGCCGGGTCGCCTTTGCCCTCGTATTTGGGTATCTTTGGGGGGATAAAATGGCTAGGGACCGGGGCACGTTGTAGTTCTTGAGAGAATGGCAGGCTTTCGTCATCATCGTCCAGCTCGAACGATCTGCAAGGACCATCAGGATCGTTTTCATCCGCTTGATATCTAGGAGTTGTTGTATTGGCTTGGTTCCTCATGTTGGCTGCGTCCCTCCTCTCTCACCTGTTTTTGGGATGAGGGGCTTCCTGAGGTTCGTATCCTGCATTTTGATCCGAGGCCTTGTGGACGGGGAACCGCTGTGGTTCACTCTTTTGCCTGGCAGGTCCAATTCTATCAAAGACGCTGGCAAACCTCTGTGGTTCGCGCTCCTGCGAGTATTCTGGAGGAAGGCCCTCCAAAGGTGTGTCATCTCCGAAGGGACCGTAATTGTTAGAGTTTTCGGCTCCCATTTCTCTCTCCGTTTGGTTACCCCCCCATATCTTCGAGGGTAAGTGGCTGTGTCGTTTTCTTCACCCTCCTGATATGAGGCTATGCACCTAGGCATTTGGGGGCTCGTTTGTTGTTGCATTTGCATCAGCAACTGTTGCACGACGGCGTTTTGCTGGGCCATATTTCTCATATCCGCCGCCATTTCGCCAACCCTTCGTGCCAAGCGTGCGGTGGTACCGCCTCTTCTGTGGCGGTGATGCGGGCGGTGCATATTCACATTTGTACGGAGGATCTCTTCTTCAGAGACCTCCTGCTGTCTTCCTTCTTGATGTGTCTCATGGCGACTTGAACTCATGGTGTTCTTCTGGGTTCTCCCTGCGGCAATTCTTTTTCAAGAATCAAGACCTATTCTCAAGGTTCTTCGAGGATGACTTTTACCACTAGGATGTACGTGGTTATGGTCTCGAACTCCTGCAGACGGCGCCAATCTGTTGACCCTAGAAAATGGTTCAACAGAAAACGAAGGATTCCAAATGCTCTTTTATCTGTAATGTGATTGATCGTATGGTGAAAAAGGGGGTCAGCTATGATGAATAGAGTCTTCTACCAAGAGTCCAAGTTGCCTCTTTAGTGCATAAACTTGCATTATTCTTAAATGGTGTTAAGTGTAAGTTCTTATAGTAGGATACAATGGTTCAGAATCGTAGGATTCCTCAATACGTGGCTTCATTTACTTAACTTAAATGTCATGTCCCATCAATCAATCGCTCGTGCCATAAATGCCAAGATCTCCATATCTTATGTCTTGACTTGCGATGGGATGGCACGGATTTATAGGGGCGGCGGCGGCGTGCTGTCACATCAGCCCTTTCGTAGAAATGTATGGGCTCGTTCTAAAGCCTCATGGAAGAGCAGTATCTTTGATGGGGGTCGGACAGATTGGCGCCTGCTCAAATGGCTTCGAATAATGCGGTAACGGGTCGGTTGAACCTCGTTCCTTGTGCGGACCCGCAAGTGTATCGCTGGGCCGGTCCTATGGACGATTATTTATATGAGTAACAACACCCTTAATAATATTATTGCTGACTCTCCTTTTTATCTATGTACCCTGTTGCCCGTTTACTCATGTGGCTCACATCTTCCATCCATATATATAATCCACAAGATCGCTCACTGACTATATACTGCATATTTTGACGTATAGATTTAAAAATAAAAAAATAAAAAAAATAGTGTTGTATTTTTATAACATGCATGCGTCCTTGACTCTATTAGCATCAAAGCATAGATCAATTCTGATTCTTTACGTTCGTAGTTCACTTCGTACCATTAGTATTTGATTTATTTGTCTCCTTAAATTTGTGTTATAATTAGAGCATGTTTGGTATTCTTTTTTGTAGATTATAGTTATGACTCTAACGGGATAAAATATATAGGTCTTATTGAATGTGTCAACAAAAATGATTAGCATGGTTTGGCTTAGCTTTTCACATTTATAATTTATAAACTGATCAAACATTATTTTTATCAACATATTATATAAGATCCACAACTTTTATTTACTCATTATCTCACATTTTTCGCAAGATCTACAATTTATAATATAGTGAAAGATTTTTCAAATATATAAATGTTTTACAAACTTATAAGCTGAAAAAGGACTACCAAACATGTTCCATAAGTCCACTGTCAACATGCATTGCTATACTAATAAAGTACACATAATTCAAAATAGGAATGTTTTTAAAGGAATATGTTGTACGTGCAATCGCTCCGTGGTACTACAAACGCTTCAAAGTGAATGATGAAGTGTATAAGGAGTTAGAGTTCATGATGAAATGGAATCACAAAGGAAAAAACAATTTCATGATAACTTCGAGTTTGTCCGTTTTTTGCAAATTGCTAGCCTAATTCTATTGAAAATAGATCAATGATTACAATTCATCGCCTTTGACCATGATGTACGTCGAATTTTGGGCAGATTTCATCCTTTAGGCCCTCGATTAAGCGTTTTTGCCGTTTATAGTAATTTTTATTTTGGTAATATCTCACTCAATAAATCTCGGATTCGGATTCCGTTTGTTGGAGGACGATCCTGAATTTCAGGAGTTTCTATTTAAATTGTTATCTCGAATTTTTTCATTTATGAAAAATATCATTTTTTATTTTTATTATTTATTTTACTAGAGTTTTATTATTTAAAGCACTGTAAACCCTTTGAGGCAGAAGATTATTGAATGAAATAAAGTTTTCTTGAATTTATNTTATTATTTATTTTTCGAATTTTGCTAGAATTTTACTATTTAAAGCATTGTAAACCCTTTGAGGCAGCAGATTATTGAATTGAATAAAATTTTCGTGAGTTATCTGTCATCTCTGTGAGATTGTTCATCTTTCCTATAATATTCCGCTACGTTAGTGAACCTTTCCCACCTCTATTTTTTTGATCGACATCTAATATTGCAGGTAATGTTGGACATGGGTTCGAAGATCCATTATCCATGGACCTTCTGCTGATGTTCGGACGGGTTACGTATATGGCAAAATGCACAATACTGACTTGTATATAATTAAAATACAATTTATTTATACAGTTGTTTAGTAAATAGAAGAACGTCATTAAACGACATTAAAAAGTAAAATGTGTCGGTATTTTCCGAATATTTATTTTATTCTCACATAGTATATTTATTTTGAGAATATACTAGAGAGATTGTATAATCGTTACAATTTTTCCTATTTTTTAAAACATTTTTAAAGGACAATCTTTGAAAAAAAATAAGCAAGAATTAAATTAGCTCAGTTGTGATTTACTCGTTAGTCGTTACACATTTGTTATTTTTACATCTTGAATATTCCACCAAGTTTTATTGTGACATGAATCAAAACGTGGCATTTAGATTATTCTATCGCATTTTAAATAAAGTATAAATACAGATTTTAGGGGTTGTATTCAATAAAATATTAAACCAAAAACTGCCGATATCCCAATTTGAAAAATGTCAAATTATTTTAGGGCGGATGTGGGGGGCGATTGGGCCGAGCTGTAGCCTGTTCCAATCCCCCACTGATTTTTTTAGGTAGAAAATTCGTGTGTAATTTCATTTTACTTTTACGTATTAGCCCACTTGTAATCCGTTCTAGTCCCTAACCGTATCAAACCAAAATCACATGTTCCAATTCGATTCCGAAAAAGTAAATTAGGAACAGAACTAAAACTGGAATGGAGAATCGAGAACTAAGCAGTTCTAATTCGTGAAACAAAAATGTGGATATACGACTCTAGAATCGAGTTTTTCCATTTTTATATTTTTTATTTTTAAAATTTATTCAATTGATCTAGAGGTGTCTAGACGGACGGGCCGACCGACCCGTGAAAATCGGTCCGGATCGACTCGGGACCACGGACCGACCCGTGACCCGAGCTGGTGGTTCATGGGTCAAGGAGGTGTGACCCGTGGGTTTCGGGGTTGCACCTTCACAGGCTGCGGTTAACCGTGACCCGTGAAAAAAAAATTAAATATTATAGTTAAGTAGGTGTCAACCTAATTAAGATGTACTTAAACTATAAATTATAGTAAAAGTAGGTACCAACCTAGTTGGAATGTACTTATA
>CAIGRO010101376.1:0-17765 GCA_903798355.1 Fraxinus baroniana | reverse complement strand
AAATTGAATTCTTCTTGACATGCACTTCAATTAAAATTATTCAATTACTTCGAACACTTTAACTAAGGAATTCAGGTCACACTCAAATTTCAACAACTAGAAATATGCATATGTGTCGAACATCATAATACTTTCAAGCAAGAATAATCAACTTCTTTACTTGTCTGTACTTCCACTGTGGCATTTCCGTCTAGTGGTGCCCCTAGTATTTGTTTACGAAAAAGAACGCCATACTTATTACAACTTTCCAGAAGTTCTTTGAAATCCAGCATTCAACCTAAGACACATTGATATCTCTTCAAGTGATGTGTTCATCCTTTCCGCTACACCATTATGTTGTAGTGTTTTGCACATTGCACAGTGTCCCTCATTCCCATGCTGAAAAGAAAATTCCAAGAACTTCAAATTCATGTACTAAGTCCCATTGTCTGATCTCAGACACTTTACCTTTTTCCATGTTTGGTTTTCCACCACAGCTTTCCACACCTTGAACTTTTCAAAAGTTTCTAACTTGTGCTGCATGAAGTACGCCTAAACTTTCCTAGAAAACCGTCAATAAAAGTCATAAAATACACATTTCCACCCGTGATAATTCCTTCATTGGTCCACAACATCTGAATGAATGTAAGTATACCCCTATCTTATGTGTGCCCATCTTGAATTGCACCTTTTATTTCTTACCTAAAACAAAAATCTTGCAAAAGTGAAGTCTGCATGATTGTATGTCCTACAACAAATTTCTCTTACGAAGTTTCATCAATCCCTGCTCTCCCGTATGACCAACCTCATATACCATAAGATTGTACCGTCTAATTCAAATTCTATAGTAGTTGCTCCACCAACAATTCTCGTGCCTAGCAATATGTAAATATTATCGACAATTTATGCGCCTTCATCACAACCATAGCTTCCCTTGTCACCGTCATCACTCCACCTCTAGTTCTATAGTAATAGCCATGAAAATATAAGGTTGAGCTTGAATTAACCAACCTATAGATCGAGAATCCTAGCTGTGACCCCATTCCTTGATTTGCATCTTCTACGTTGTTGACTACCTTCGACCTTAAGTCGTTCTCCTTGCTCTCCTCCTTCCTTATATTGAAGGCCAACAAAGTCCCCTCCACGGACTCCTTTCTCCACGTTAAGGTTGTAGACGAATTTTCGTATGAAGCCAGTGCGGAATTAGGCAGTATCTCAATGTCTTATCCTCATCTTCAAATGTCACATCTACACGTTGCAAATCACTGATAGTTGATTGAACATGTTTATGTATTGTCTCATATCCACACCGTCTCCCATCTTAAGCATATATAACCTTTGCTTAAGAGACAACTTGTTCGTCTACAACTTTGATACGTTAATTTTGACCAATCTTCCCAGCATCTTTACCATTCTATGCTCCACCAACAGACCCTTCACCCTCATCTTCCATAATCCTAAATTCCCCAATTCATCGAATCTTATGATATCGAGTTTCACAGAAGATGAAACCTCAGCCTTCGCGAAAATTCCTAAATTGCTATAATACCAGTAGTGCAAAACGTGAACAGTAAAATCGGAAAGAAGAATAATAAGATGAGACACCTAATCAACATATATCAATGACCAACTCTTTTTTAATCTTGTCAAATACTGTCCAATTTATTATGCCAACCATTGCTGCATTGCCCTCACATTCTTGACGAAACCGGTGGTTGACAATAAGATAGGTTTACCAGCCAGATCGTCTGTCCTCCTTTCTTTTTCTCTGAGTTATGAACATTAATTATCTTAAAATATAAATTTTGGCAAGTTTTCTTTAATTTATACAATCATGCTTTGCTAATAGAATCCTAATTAATTTTAATATTTGTCCTTTTCACAATTACTTTAATTTCACCTCTTATTTATTGCAATTCAAAGTCTACTCTTTTTTTTTTATTTTTGGCTCGACAATATGGTATCAAAATAAATTTAAAATCACGAGTTTAAGTCATATTGAAAAATTCTACGTGTTAGACTTCGAGAAGAAAAAACACCAGTTTTATACATTGCCATGAATAATCCATGATCACTTTAAATATTTGTAACAATGCAGGTCAAAAACCAAAGGCTTATGGGGTATACTTCAGAGATTCAAATGGTAATAGGCATATGGCCTATTTGAACAATGGACCCGTGAATGAAATCATTTTATCAACTGGTGCACTTGGAAGCCCACAATTGCTGATGCTCAGTGGAATTGGGCCGGCCGATCAACTCAGAGCCCAAGGGATAAAAGTGATATTGGATCAACCAAATGTGGGCCAAGGAATGTCTGATAACCCAATGAATGCTGTCTTTATTCCTTCACCTCGGCCCGTTGAAATGTCCCTTATTCAAGTGGTGGGTATAACACAAGTTGGTAGTTTCATTGAAGCAGCTAGTGGATTTTTTGAGTTGGTTTGGGCCCGTAGGATGGCCCAAGAAGTTTCCAAGTTCGAAAATCAGGTTAGCCCATTAGGCCCATAATTTTGTTTTGTAGTTGCAACGTGGGCTTTTCGGTTATGGTTAGACCATTCATCGCGCTTGATACATTGCTACATTTATTGAAAGATTTATACTTGAAATTGAAATGCTACAACAATATGCAGACTGATCATCCTTTCACAATCCCTTTCAATGAAAACAAGCAAGAAGCCATGCCAGGACCTGACCCTTACCGATATGCGAACATTCAAGCTGGAGTCATCCTAGAAAAGATCGCGGGACCTTTCTCAACTGGCTATCTAGAGCTCCAAAGTAGGGATCCAAATGACAATCCAAGAGTCACATTCAACTACTTCAAAGATCCAAGAGACCTACAAAGATGTGTACAAGGCATGGAAATAGTTAGAAGAGTCGTGGAATCAAGACATCTCTTTACTTTTCGTTATCCCTTTGCAACCATGCAAACTCTGATGAACATGATGTTGACTTATCCAATAAACCTAAGGCCTAAACATGTGACAGCAACTTATTCCATGGAACAATTTTGTGTAGACACTGTGATGACTATATGGCATTACCATGGAGGATGCCAAGTTGGTAAGGTTGTGGATCAGAATTACAGAGTGTTAGGTGTCGATTCGTTACGCGTTATCGATGGGTCGACGTTCTACAACAGTCCGGGAACTAACCCTCAATCTACTGTTATGATGCTTGGGAGGTAAATATAAGCACTATAAACTAATTATAATTAGACATAGTTGATTAATTAAGCTGATTATGAACATTGGACTTAATCAAGCTTTCTTCTTGTGCTGTGAATCTGTGATGCAGGTACATGGGACAAAGAATTCTGCAGGATAGAAATCCCTTCTGAAGGAAATTAATCTAGAGTTAATTATCTTGTCCCTCCAAATTGAAATGAGATTATTATTATTTTCGTAAGAGGCTTTTTTTTTTTTTTTAAATCCAAATCATTTAAATGCTAACTCTGCACAAGCTAGCAGCCTTGTATATGAATAATCTTTTAGGTTTATGATCAAATTTCCATGGAGAACAATGCTTTTTAAACCATGAATGAGGACATGCCATTTGCATATATACACACACACTAAAATAAAAGAACCTTCGCGTAGCTGAAGAAAAGAATCTGTACCTAACGAGATTGAGTGAATACCTAAAATTGTGATAATTTATTATTATCTTTCCATGTAAACACACCATTAAGATTTTCTCAATATTTGTGCAGATTATTCTGTTTTCCATAGGAATCAACAAATTGTAGACCCCAAATTCTAAAGTATATGCAGACGAGGGTTGAACCCAGTTTATGCGGCAATTATATGTCATTGAATGATAGATTCATTTAAATACAAAGTCATGTGACTCATTTAATTGAATGTATCATTTAATGTCATGTAATTGCTACGTAGTCTAAGGCTCAACCCCAGATTTGGGTGGGTGGTGGTTTCTTATTAACTATAGTATTATACAATATTAAAACTGAAGGAACAAATCAAAACCCAACCAGATTTATTGCCAAGGCATCAAGATATCACAGAATGGGTTCAGAAATATTATACCCTTCTGAGTCGCAAAAGCCACAAAATCCATACCCTCAATGACTCATTGAAGTTGCCTCAGTGGACCAAAGAACTCAATACAGACCCCAAACCTTCTTCTCTCAAAGAATCACAGAAACTCTTAATGGGTTCACTTAGAAAACTCACAGAAAACGTCCAACCAAGGTTGAAGACGAAGTAGAGAAGACGAACGAACAGAAGACAGAGATAAAACCTTGGCTCCCTCAAGAATATCAAACGTTTGGAAGGAGAAAGAAAATCCTATAGGGTTCTATTTATACCCTCAACAATCACCGTTTATCTTGGATTGAGATCAATGGTCCAGAGTAACTAAAAACTAATCCAAGTACCAATCAACCAAAGTTGCAAACTGGAAATGTGATTTTAGGCCAATCTATTGGGTCTGGGCGTTGAGCCGACTAAATGATGTTATCATGCAAATCCACTAGGCATGTTAGGCCCATTTATCATCATAGTATTTGACATCACAATCCGAGACATCCACCTTGATGCTACTAGAAAGATACTTGAATCCAGTAAGATGTGTCTCTGTAATATAATCACTAGTTGGTACTAGTAGTCAATTAATTAAACAGTATCAATGTTTTAACATTTTTAAACAAGATCTATACTTATTAAGAGGCAGTACCTTTTTAATCGTATCAGATGGACTAAATTTGTTGATTTTTTTTTTTTTTTTTCCAAATTGACAAATTCCTTACCAATCACATCTCTAGTAAAATACAATTTTACATCAATATGTTTGGTTCTTTCATGAAAACCTGAATTCTTACAAAGATGAATGACACTTTGACTATCAAAATACACTACTACATGATTAGATAATTCATTTATTTCACATAACAAACCTTTAAGCCATAAAAGAAGCATTCATTTATTTCACGTAACAAACCTTTAAGCCAAAAAGCTTCTTTTATGGCTTCTGTAGTAACTACATATTCTGCTTCAGTAATGGATAAGACAATAATAGATTGTAGTTGGGATTTCCAACTCACACAAGTTCCACATAAAGTAAACATATATGTAACATTCTATTTCATGTTATTCCTATTATCAGCAAAATCAAAATTTACAAAATACTTAAGTACAACACCCTCTGTATATGCAGTTTAACATAAAACTAAATTAGAAGACCCTTCAAGTATCTAAGTAACCATTTTAGTACAATCTAATGTTTAGGGCCTGGAATGGCCAAAAACCTGTTCAAATTACTTATTGCATAAGCTACATCAGGTCTAGTACATGGCATAATATGCATAGTTGAGCCAATGACATGTGCATAAAGAACTTTTTCCATATATTTCACATAAAATTCATCAACTAAACACTGATCCTCGCATAATTTGCAATGACTAGCAAGTGGTAAAGTCACGGATATAGAATCATGCATGGCAAATTTTGATAAAACCTTTTTCAGCATATGAAGTTTCTTTCAAAATTAATGTCGTTTAGGTTTGTTTATAACAATATCCATTCCTAAAATACCTTAGCATGTACTAAATCTTTAATTTCAAATTCACTCCTTAAGGATCTTTTTTTTTTATTGCTCATTTTATCACCAATTAATAGCATGTCAATTAGATAAAACAAAAGATAAACAATTACATCATTATTATCATTCTTTTTGAAATACACACAATGATTGAACTCACTCCTTATAAACCCAATAGTAGTTGCAAAATTGTGAAACCTCTTGTACCACTGCTTATGAGATTGTTTAAGGCCATATAAAGATCTTTTAAGTAAGCAACATGATCAAAATCTTTATTATCTTAATTCATATAAATAATTTTATCAAGGTCCTCATGAAAAATGCAGTCTTAACATCCATTTGTTCAAGATTAAAATGAACAACTAAAGCAAGCATTACTCTAACGGTAGCATATTCCACTATAGGAGAAAATATATATAATCAACACCTTGTATTTTAAGTAAAACCTTTAGTCACTAGTCTATATTTAAATCCAAGTGGTTCCTTCTCGGAATTTTCTTCTTTAATACTAAAAATCCATGTGTTGTCCAACATGATTTACTTGCAGGCTGGGTACTAACACTCAAGCCTAATTTTTTTTTATTAAAAATTCAATTTCTTCTTCAATGACAGTTAGTTAGCTCAAGGATTGTTTACAAATAACATCTTCATCATAAGATTTTAGCTCTTTAAAGGCTAAATCTTGATAAGACAGAATAGTAAGGGACGTGTAATCTCTTTATATAGATGGTTCTCTTATTTTCCTCTTATTTTTATCTCTAGTCAATTGAAAACCTTCAAACATAGGTTGTTGTGTTCCTTCTTCACTTTGAACTTGAATTCCATTTTCCTTAGTTTCATCGTAATCAGACTCAATGTCTGTTCCCATCTCCACATGATTACTGTTATTAGTATCAGGTATAGAACTAATCTCCATCTGCAGCTTGGTCTTACCAACACCAACTTCTCCTATATCTTTCTCTATATTCTTTTGACTTAGACAAGGCATTTCAGATTCATTGAAAACCACATCTCTACTGGTCAAGATCTTAAATCCTCCTAAAGTTCTAGACCATAACCTTTATCATATATTCTCTTCAAGATAACCTAGAAATACGCATTTTTGAGATTTTAGTTCAAGTTTTCCAATACTTTGATGAGAAAATGCCGAACAACCAAAAGTCCTCATCAAAGAGTAATCTGTAGACTTACTAGTCTATACCTCTTGAGGTGTTTCTCTATCTTAAACACTGGTCAGTTGTCTATCCCATTTCTTGCCCGTGCCCGAGATGGCCTTATGGGTAGTAGCCTCCAACAGAAATAGAGATGGCTTTGTGGTCAACTTATATTCTTCTTGTTGGAAGGTTCGTCCGAAACTCTTCTCAGGTCAACCCACTCAATATCCGAGAGAGGGTAGGCTTTTGGCGATTGCAGAGACAGCAGATAACGCATCGGATGATACGTACTTGAAAATAACCGGATAATATTCATGCCTTGACTCTACCTCAGTTTGTTCGAAAATCATGGTAGTATTTTCATGGAGATTATTGGGAACGAAAATGGGCCGAGTTAAGAACAATGATAGAATTGCCTTCTGTTTGTTGCCATGGAATGTATAGGTAGGGCTTTATGCTTGGAAAGCCCGTTCCGCTCTCTATATCCCCTATTTTTTGAGGTCTCCATGAATCTTTGATATTGCACACATACACCAAACTTAGCAATTTTCACCTTGCTACCAAGAATTGGACTCTAATAGTGCAAACAAAACATCACCAACAATTTTATTTCATATTCTCGTTGAACTTGCACAAACAACTTAAACAAAATCGAAAAATAATAGCTTCAAGCAGTTATTAAACTTATTTAAATATATTAACTTTAGTTCCTGTATCAGAATGATTGAACATTAAATCTTTCCTATATTAAGTATTCCTTTTTTTGTAATATCTCTTTTGAAGAGATATTTAACATCAATATATTTTCTTAAAACAAGGGATTTTTACTTAGATGCATTGCACTTTGGTTATCAGAAAATAATATAACACTTTCATTAACAAAACCAAATTCATTCAACTGTCTAGTCAATCACATTCCTTCTTTAATTGCATCGGTAACAACAATATATTCAGCTTTTGTTGAAGACAAAGCAACTACCTTTTGTAATTGAGATTTTCAACTTATAAAAGTACTACATAAAGTGAAAACAAAAAAAAAAAAGCTAATGTATTTATCCTATTATCTCTATCTTTGGCAAAGTTAGAATCTAGTATCTTCTTAAAGTAACCCCTTCTTGTAATGATCACTTCTAACACCCAACCCCCTGTTGAGCACCCACAAAAGTAGATAATCCTCATTAGCACTAAAACGGCAAAACTGGCAACTAAGGTCACAAAACGTTCACAATATACAATGATCAAGCCTAAAAAAACTTATCTTTGAAAAAAAATCTAAAATATTCGAGTCACTATTCACAGAGAACTCATCAAACTACACCTAACCTTATACAAAAATTGCAACAGGATGAATACCACATCTTCCATTGATTTAATAAGATTCAAACCAAAAATCAGAAAGGGAGTAGAACATTTGAGTATCACGAATGAAATTTTGGGAGAGAATGAAAAACCATAATCAAAGAGTCATTTTTTTTTTTATCTAAAAATCAAATGCCAAAATGAACTGAACTGTTAGAACATAAGCCAGATGAAGAGTCATGAGTCACAAAAGAATCCAAAAGCTAGATTCAATGGACAGCATCAACCACGTGCCATCATCTTGTTAAAAGTATCCACTAATAAAGTTGCATTTCACAAACACGTTTTTGGCCAATTTCGAGAGCACACACTGTACACATGCACAAACGTAATAGGGTTGATAACATCTCCTTTCAAATTTTATTATAGAATTTTACCTGCTAATTCGTGGACATAGGCAAGCATTGATAGCTCAAGAATAACTAACAAAGAGGGGTGAATTGATTTTTAAATTTTTTTTCGAAAAATTAATCTAAATTCAAGCAAGTAAAGATTAAATAGATTAATTCAAATAATAAGCACAAATATAAATGCGATAAGTAAAATGGAGAGATGATGCAAATAATATAATTCTGGAGGTTCAATCCAAAGCAATTATATATGTCCTCTGTCACCAAGCTCTCCAATACGAATAAGACATTTTTACTATGTTGATTGACTTATAATGCAATCTAACTCTTTACATCGCTTCTGGTGACTTACAAACAATGAATATCGATCTTTATACAATGTTGACTTTTACGGGACCTCAACACACCATTGTTGAGCTTTCACATGACCTTAATATGACCCACATGGTAACTTAAAATAAGGAGCACTGATCCTTATATAATTTTGATCTTTAAGGGACTTCAACACGGCCCACACTTTATCAAAATAATTTTACAAGGGAATACCTATCTTGATAAATAATACAAACAAGTACTAAGAGAGGCTAACACTTTAGTGAATAGTAATAAATGATAGCTCAAGTGTTAGATGAAAAACTTTGATGAATATAATAATAAAAAATTAGATTCAATCAATCAAAGTGTTTCAATGAGAAGATGAAGAAGAAATAAACGTAATATAGGTTCAAAAATCTTTTTAAGAAATATCTCTCTTTAATGAATAATTTTGATAAATTAAGTACAAAGAGAGAAATGAGAAACTTTGATTAAACACTTCAATTAGTCAAAGTTTTCGATATGAAGAAGTAGAAAATTTTATGCAAGGTAAGTGCATAAATCTTCTTCAAAATATATTTCTTTTTTAAAATTGATATAAGTATATTAATCATAAAAGATAGATGAAAAACATTGATGAGAGAAATGATTCAAGAAGTTTAACTCAACAATCAAAGTTTTTACTGTGAAGAAATAAATGAAATGAATGTAAAAATGTAAGATCAAAGAGGATTTTTCAAATATATTTCTCAAGAAAGCATCCTTCTAGTTGTTATAATGAATACGAAGTGAAATAGTATTTAGAGCAATCAAAACGTAAAAAAAAAAAAAAAAAATTCTCCCCACCCGGACGTCCGCCACTAATCCGGATGACCAATTAGTTGTTACGATCAGATCGGTCAAAAAACTGACCGTTTTGGATGAACGGAACATCCGGCTCATCCATCCGGATGTCTGGATTGACAAAACTTTTTCTGTCAAACCGAATGATTTGTCCAGATGGTCCGGTTCATCCAGACGTCCAGTTGACCATTGACTTTTTTTTTTTTTAAAAAAAAAGATATGATCTAAGTTCAAATATCACTTTGAAATATCAATCTTACTTTTGATCAAAAATATTTTATACAAGTAATATGAAAATAACTCTTCGTGCACAAAACGATTTTTGAGCTATTGTCATTCATTACTAAAGATCAAAGTGTTATACCTTTACATATAATCTCGAAAGTCTAGTATTCGTTCTTGCTTCAAAATCTCTTTCATGTGTGGCTCTTAAACTCTTGATCTTTCTTGGCGTTTGTCTTTAATGCTCAACTTCGATCTTGACCTTCTTCACGAGCCCGATTTGATAGTCTTGATTTTGATCTTTTAAGCTCTCGTCTCGAATGATATGATTTGAATACTTAACTTTCATTTTGATCTTCATTTCGAGTCCAATTTTTGATGTGTTGATTTTGGTAATGCTTGATTGATTTTAACATTGAACTATCATCACTCAAAATCAATTGTTAGAAACAATATTAATCTTGTTCGTTATGATCAAATCCACCATAGGTCAACAAGCAATAATCTAGAATATGTCCTGGTGTAAATGAGCTTTAAGTTCTTGAAGTAAAATGACAAATATGACAAGAAATATCAAAGTAGCATTTTAGGATATCTATAAGCATATGCCATCTCTCCAATGGTTTACTCACCTAGAGAAGACACCTTCCGGAGTTTGTATATAATAAGATTAGGGTTCTACCTAGAAAAATTAGAACCAACATATGTACGTATAAATATCTTGGTTTCTTGACATATCTGAGTAATCTATAAGGCAGGATTGTGATGATTCATATGGTCTAATGGGAGCAAGAACGAGTAAGCGAACTACTCGTAGGGATACTCTTAGTTGGCATGTCAAAAGAAAGTTGCCTTGTGAGTGATTTATCGTAATAAACATTTATTAATCTTATGGAATTAGGCAGTTTCTTAATTAATGCCCAAATGTATAGTAATAATTTTTAGGGAGAATTGTAGTCACGATCCCAAATCTTTCATTTTATCTCAAACTTTATCCAGACATTTAGTTTGTACCACCAATCGTCCTAAATATTTGAAATAATCAGTAAATGAAGGACAAATTGATTGAAACTGTCAATGACCAATTAAAGAAAAAAAATGATTTTTTTTACCAATTAAATCTAGGGTATTTTCGTTAGTTCACATTTTCCTCTTCAATAATTAGACTTCACTTTTTATTTTTATCTCTTTCCCCCCTATTAATTTCTCTCTCTCCCAAATGATCGAAAAAAAAAGTTCCGCTCGTAGAAGGAGATAGATGTTTGTAGATGTGGTTACCCGTATAGATGAAGACCTCATGAATGAACCTGAGCCCAAGAAAATGATTTCTGACTTGCCTACAGAGTCAGGATTTGGATTGATGTACCCTCTTTGTGTGGTGGGAGCCTCCAATGTACGAAATATTGAAATAGCTAATTCTTATATTTCTACAGGCTAAGAGGAAGATGGAAGCTGAAATCAACCCCCTCCAATCAACAAGACCAAATTTGAGAAAAGATACGGCTATTCAAATTTGTTAAATGGGTTTGGAAAGTTGTATTGGTTCTTATTTTCTGCTTATTAAGTATCTCGATATTCAGATTTGCTATTACCTATTTTCGTTTTCCTTCTTTTTTTTCTAGTTATTTTCTTCAAAATACAATAGTAGTGTAGGCCCCCAAACATTTTTTAGATGGTGCAACAAAGGTCCCAAACCTTTATACTTGGTTGAAACTAAAGTCTCAAACAATCACTAACCTTTGAAATAATTAAGAAATGATCCCAACCTCTTACACAATTATTTTTAATATCACCATTTTCATACCAAATTACAATTCAAATCACAATAAATATGATCCAAATGAAAATATTCTTAACAAATATGAAAAAAAAGATGCTTACTATTTACATTAGAAATGTTAGATGTACATCATTATCAGTTAACTACACAAAAAGATGTTAATTATTTGCAAAATATTACTGAATTCAAAACAAACTAAACCAAAAAATGTTCAAGATTTTTCTCTTTTTCCTTGGTCTTCTTCTTATGTGATTGTTTATCGGTAAATGAAGATGCCTTTCTCTTCACCTTTGATGTTTCTATCTGTGTAGTTGGTTGTGTTTTCGACTGTGTGTCTAGTTGTGTTTCTAGCTTTGAACTAGCTTCATCAAGAAATATAGCCTTACATGTTCGCTTGTTGTGCCATGACTCCTCACAACGTTTACAAATCATTTTCATACCAATCATTTCCATCTTCACTCCAGCAGGTAGTGTTGCTTGTGATCTTTTTCTCAACTTTTGGGCATACCTGCTGTTCTTCTTCGTGAGTTGATTTAGAGGATGTTTTCCCAACTCTAGCCATAACTCAGATCCAAACATTGGATGTAATACCTTAGTTATATTTCTCAGCTATAACATGGATAAACATATTTATATATGCATATGTCCCTTGATAGCATTTTTTTAAAAAGAGGAACGACACATCCACATTTATTGAAAACAAAAACCCTAACTTATGGTGGAGGAACGACCATGGTTACAATGTGTCCCTTGATAGCATAACCGATATTGTATGAGCATGTTGTATTCTAGTAAGCTGTCTTTTTTGTATGTACATTCATATTTTGCCAAGTCTACACTCCATCTCAATCCATCTCTGCTACTAATCTTAAATTTATCATGATCAGCATAATCTGCCTTTAAGTACCTTGCTTCTGTCTTAGCCTTCTCAATAATACTCAAAATTCTAGGCCTAAATGCATTGTCCCACATCTCTACTGATTCTTTTTTGGTATTCATTCTGATTATTTGTTTATGTATGATCTTCTCCAGCATTAAGATGATAATCTTCTCTCTAGCAACAAATATGGAAGAATTGAATAAATTGCAAAAGTTATTCAAAAGAATATCACATCTGGAATGCTCTTGGATGTGTGATCTGCTCCCGAGGATGGTGGTTTTTCATTGAACCACTTATAGGCTTTTTTTTATTGACATCTTTCATTTCATTCCTCCAATTTGGCACTGTTGTTGCCCTTGTTGCAGCCAAAAACAAGTTCTTAAGAGTCAGTCATTTATGTAACAAAGTGAAATTGTTATACAAATGTTTAGTACAACACCTATGCTCAGCTCCTTTACAAAATTAATTCAGTGGATCCACAAATCCTTTTTGTTTACCAGAGATGAAGTCAAAGCACTGTTGTTATGCATCCCTATATCAAATAACAGCTCTATGAACCATTTCCAGTTTATTTTGCTCTCGACATCTATAACAGCCCATGTTATAGGAAACATGCAATTCATACTTATATATTCCAACTGCTCACCTTGGTTAGTCTTTATGAAACAATCATCCAACCCAACTACAAGCATACAACCGGTTTTAAAAACTTCTTTACAAGCCCACAGACATATGTATATTCTTTTGAAAGTGGGTCATGTACCTTCAATCTGCACTTTACTCTTAGGATTAGTTATCTTCTATTCTTCACCATAATACCACAATGTTTTGTATTATTTAGTAACAATCCCCTACTATGGCTTTACAGGGGACAACATCATCCTAATGGGAAAAATAACCTTTGCCATGGAAATAAGAGAACCATCCCAGACAGCTTTGAACTTTATAGAATTCTTGGTAGTAGATAATAGGTCAGCTTACCATGGGGGTACTAGGTAGACCCACCTTAAAGGATTTATGGGTCATTGTCTTTATTCCCTAGCTATGCATGAAGTTCCCTACCAAACATGGAACTGCCACAGTTAGGGGTGACCAAAGAGGAGTAAGAGAATACTACCTCAACTCAATAAGAAAAGCTAAACCCATAGGGTGTCAACGTGGTGCTAATGGATGTTGATATGGTAGATTCCCCATGAGACCAAAATTTCGATCAAGAAGAAGTCGAAATGATAGATTTCCTTGATAAGGAAGTCATAACTGATGAATTGGACCATCGTATTACTGAGTCTAAATCCCGAGCAGCTCTGGTAGAAAAGCTAGAAAGTTTTTTGGTGGAGCCTCAAGATCCCACCAAGGTACTTCAGGTAAGAAAATACCTACCATCAGAGATCAAAGAGAAACTTAGGGATTTTTATGTATAAATCTTGATGTTTTTGCATGGAAGCATAGGGACATGGTAGGTATTGACCCGTAGGCCATAGGTCAGTAGTCGTTACCTAAAAATTGATCATAACGTTGCCCTACTTAGACAGAAGAGAAGGGTCCTCAACCCCTACTACGGTTTCACTGGGGACAACATCATCCCAATGGGGAAAGTAACCTTTACTATGGAAATAGGAAAGCCATCCCTGACAACTTTGAACTTTATGGAATTCTTAATAGTAGGTAATAGGTCTGTTATCATTACCTAAAAATTGATCATAAAGCTGCCCTACATAGAAAGAAGAGAAAGGCCCTCAACCCAGAAAGATATGATGCCTTGAAAGAAGAAGTGCAAAAGTTGATAAAGAACGGCTTCAGCAGGGAGGCCATTTACCCAAAGTGGGTTTCGAACCCAGTCTTAGTTAAGAAGCACAATGGTAAATGGAGGGTATGTATATATTTTTCCAACCTTAACCAAGCTTGTCCAAATGATAGTTTTTCCCTTTCAAGGATAGACCAACCTGTGGACTCCACTGTTGGGTACGAGCTTTTGAGCTTTATGGATGCCTACTCAAACTATAATCAAATCTTTATGCACTTGACAAACCAGAAAAAACCTCTTTCATCACTGACAGAGATCTTTATTGTTACAAGATGATGCCCTTTGGGCTAAAAAAATGCTGACCAGAGACTTGTTAACAAAATATTTGCAAACTTCATTGGCAAAAATATGGAGGTCTACGTATACGACGTGCTCATAAAGAGCTTAAAGACAAATGACCTTGTAAGGCACCAGATGAAGCTTTCCAAATCCTATGAAGGTACATAATGAGATTGAACCCCCTAAAATGTACTTTCAGTGTTGCCTTCGATAAATTCCTAGGATATATGATTAACCAAAGGGCTATAGAGGCGAATCCAGAGAAAATTCGAGCTTTGAAGAAATGATGTCGCCTAAAAAATCAAAGGAGGTGCAAAGCTTGACTAGACGTGTGGTGGCTTTAAGCCATTTCATCTCAAAGGCTACTGACAATTGCCTCTCATTCTTTAAGATCTTGAAAGGAGGTAAGAAATTCCAATGGATGGAAGAATGTGAAGAAGCCTTCCAAGGGCTGAAAAAAATTCTGGATAGGCTCCCTTCCTCTCAATACCCGGATCTGGATAAACTTTGTAGCTCTATTTGGTCGTTTCTAATGAAGCTATTAGCATATTTCTTGTAAGAGAAGAATATACCCACCAATTGCCTGTCTATTATGTGAGCAATGAACTTTTGCCTGACAAACCCGCTACCCTTATATGGAGAAGTAAGCTCCAGTCTTCGTGTAATATGTCTAAAGCACTAGCTTCCCATCACAAAATTGAATGTTATGGAAGAAGTACTTACACGGATTAACCATCCACAATGTAGGAAAGTGTGGGCGCCTCAGATAAAAGGATCAGACCCAAAAAGGGATTACCTCATTGGCTCTTCGAGGAGTACAACACAAGCCTCTCATGAAGAAGATGAACTTCATGAGAAAAACCCCTACATTGATGACCTATTACTATGTAGGGAAGCGTGGGCGCCTCCGAGAAGAAGATCAAATCTTAAAAGAGATTATCTCATTAGCTCTTTAAGGCGTACAACACAAACCTTCTATGAAGGAGCTCAACGCCATGGGAGAAGCCTATATATGGATAAACCATCTACCATGTAGGAAAGCAGTGGCACAATTGAGAAGATGATAAGATCCCAAAAGGGATTACCTCATTGGCTCTTTGAAGCATACATTACAAGCTTTCAATGATGAAACTTCTACATGGATAAACCATCCACCATATAGAGAAGCATGGGCGCCTTGAAGGAGAGAATTAAATTCCAAAAGGGGTTGTCTCATTCATTTTCTAGGCGTAAAACAATGTTATAATTGGTGAAAAGATATGTACCTCATGGAGGTCCCAAATATTTGAAGTTATAATTTATTTTTGGAGGTTATCATGTTTGCTTTACTCACTTGCAAGTTACATTGTTAAAGTTATGTACTTTATGGAGGTTTCAATACTTCCGAGTTATTGCTTAAGTCACGAACCTTATCATAAGTTATATAGTTTATTGATGTTTGTCTCGATACTTGGAAAATTGAAACAATAAAATAGAGAAACATATATTTCATTGAATAAATAATTTGTACATTGGGATGACCTCAACGAGTTTATAACAAAATGAAATAAAAAATTTTATACTATGCTAGAGGTGACAGGGAGTTTGACGAGTCCGTAACAGGTGTTTCAGCAGTTGAGATTGATTGGCCTAAAGTTTTATCCAGAAGAGCATTTTCTTGGTCTTCTGCCTCTACTGAATCATTAGCTACAGTCTGAGGTACCTCATCCAAATAATTCACTCTCAACTTAGCCTCCTTCGCAGCTTCTTCACTAGCCTCCTTCACCTTCTAGGCCTTGGAAACATTGAATGAAGCACGTATCAAACCTTTTCTTCCATTCTCGAACATTGGAGCATGAAGATCTGTGATGCTCAACTTGTAGTAGAAGCGATGAAATAAGTCACGACCCAATTCCCTGGTAAAAATATCTGCAATTTGGTCAGTTGCAAAGACATGAGAAAAAGTGAAAAAACTAGAGCGAAGCTTGTCATGAATAATGTGGCAATCAATCTCTATGTGTTTGGTTCGCTCGTGAAATACTGGGTTGCGAACAATATGTATGGTTGATTGATTGTGAAAAAAATGATAAATAGCAGACGAATGGGATACACCAAGATCAGCAAGTAGGGTTTTAAGCCAAATAAGCTCACATGTTGTTATGGACATGACTCGGTATTCGGCCTCAGCGAAGGAGCAAGCTACAGTGGTCTGTTTCTTAGCACGCCAAGCAATGGGATTGGTGTCGAGTTGGATGAAGTAGCCGGTAGTGGAACGATGAGTTGTTGGGCAGTTGGCCCAATCTGAATCTGTATAGGCACTGAGTTGAAGATTACTGGAGGTTGTAAAGAGCATACCATGACCTGAAGTGTCCTCAAGATAGCAAAGAACTCGATGAGTAGCGGTCAAATGAGGAGCTTGAGGTGTATGCATGAACTTGCTGAGTATGTTGACAGTGAAGACAATTTCAGGTTGGGTGATAGTCAGGTAAATGAGACGACCAACAGCCGACAATAGGGACTTGGGTCTGGGAAGAGGTCACCATCACTGTTGGTGAGCTTCAGAATCTGTTCCATGGGAAAGGAAGTAGAAAGGGCACCTAGCTGGCCACTATTAAATAGAATATCAAGAGCATACTTCCGTTGGTTGAGGAAGATCTCAGTAGAGGAACGGGCCACTTCAAGACCGAGGAAATATTTGAAAGGGCCTAGATCTTTAGTTTTGAAGTGGCTAGAGAGAACAGTCTTGAAATCATCAATCTGTAAAGGGTCAGTACCTGCGATCAGAATGTCATCAACATAGACTAAAATCACAATAATGTTTGTGGGAGTAACTAATATCAAAAGAGAATGGTCTGCCGGAGATTGTGTGAAACCTGCATCAAGTAACACAGTTGTTAATTTGAAAAACCAATTTTAGGAGGCTTGTTTTAGTCCATTTAGAGATTTTCGGGGGTGACAAACATGAGTCTCCCCTTTAGCACAATATTTAGGTGGAGGAGTCACGTAAACTTCCTCATCAATGTCACCGTGAAGAAAAGCATTATGGACGTCCATCTGATAAATTATCCATTGTCGAGAGGCAACAACGGTAACGAGGACAGTGGTCATCTTGCCAATAGGGGTAAATATCTCGTGGTAGTCGAGTCCTTCAATCTAGGTGTAGCCCTTTGATAAGTACGTTTTGCACACTTAATTATGTAACAAAACATGATTAATTATTGATATAAATGAATAGAAGAATGGGGACCAATTTGTATAA
>CAIGRO010101347.1:0-17524 GCA_903798355.1 Fraxinus baroniana | reverse complement strand
GGGCTTTTTCGGAATTAAAAGCTGCCTTTGAGCTATGGAGTTGCTTTCTGATTTATTTGAATAATTTTTTGGAAGTGTTTCTTCTAGTTGAGAAAGTTTATAGGCAAGCTGATCAGTGGCTTATTCAGGAAACCAAATGGGTTTTAAAAAAGACTTTGCCTTTAGGCTTATAGCTAATGATCGTGTCGAATGTTGTTCGTACAAGATGGAAAACCAAGACACCAATGGATCTCAAACAATCAGGAGNAAAGACTTTGCCTTTAGGCTTATAGCTAATGATCGTGTCGAATGTTGTTCGTACAAGATGGAAAACCAAGACACCAATGGATCTCAAACAATCAGGAGGTTCATTTTATTCTCTTTTCGTTGGAATAGAGGTGTAAAATAGTCTGGCTATAGGGCTGACACTGATTTTCTATTAAAAAAGAAGCCCAGGACGACCTGACCGGGCTAAAACAATTTTTTACATATCATTCGTGTGCTTGCTTTGTTGATTTCTTATACTTTTGCAAGTGAATTGGAAGAGAATGAAACAAAAATAACATTTCCAACCTTCTCCCGTTTAAGAAAAGACATGTTAGTCTACATTTGCTTCTCCTTTCGGTTGTTAATTAGTATGGTGGCTCTCCCATCTAATTGTTACAACAATTTAATATATATGCACGTGGATTTTCTCCACGTTTTGGAGAAACTAGATTAAACAAAGACCTTTGTTTTACTCTTCCAAGATGTTTTAGAGCCTATTTGGTAGGGCTATTAATCAGTTCAAAATTGAAAATATGGCCGTTGTTGGTCCCACTCGTATAATAAAAGTCAACAATAACGGCTAGTTTTTCAATTTTAATTTGATTTTAATCTCTACCAAACACGCTCTAAGATTGTCTATATGAATTTTTTTATTTTTTGATTCCACGTTATGAACAAAATCAAATGCAAGCGGCCCAAGTATTGCATTGTTAAGTCTTGTTATCTGAAATAGTTTTCTGAGTGCACGTAAATATTTATAATAGGTGAGATTCAAACTCACATCTAGCTACAAGTGTAAAAGGGTTGAAGATCTTTCCTCCAATCCGTGGCTTGGCTAGGTTGCATCCCTAACTCGAACTCAAGACTTGTGCATATAGCGACATTGAACGCTGCTATAAGAAAACTTAAGTTTTTCAATGTAGAAAAATTTCTACGCTTTTTGGCATTGTTATAAAAGTCGGGGAATATCATTTGAAATGGCTCGACTGCTCGATTGTGTACTCTTCACCAACCGCCATTAACATTCTATACTTTCATCTGTAGCAAACAATAAAAATTTGCATTGAGGGGTGGGGGCCTGATAACATATTGACTATAATATGAAATTATTGTTTCTGAATTAGTAACACAATCAAAAGAAAATTATCATGGGATGCAAGTTTCAGTTTGAGGAAAGCAAACATAAAGAGCTCCACGTGATCCCTTCAAGAGAAAAAGAAGAAGATAGAAATAATTAAACTTTCCCTTATCATTTGGAGGGGTCCACCTTAGACTTTTTACTTGTATTTAAAACCAGGCTAGGTGAATAAGACCTCGTAAACCCTTCACAGATTCTTGTCACTAGAGACACAGAGAGGAAGAAATGGGAAGGCCTCCTTGCTGTGATAAAGTTGGTATCAAGAAAGGACCATGGACTCCTGAGGAAGATATAATATTAGTTTCCTATATCCAAGAACATGGTCCGGGAAATTGGCGATTAGTACCTACCAACACTGGTATCTTCGGCTCTTGAATCTCTGATCTTTAGATTTTCCGATCAAGATTTGTTCATGCATAGAAATACAGTTTAGTTGAGTTATGTGTGTGTGATTTTGATCTTGTTACACATTGTAATGGATCAAAGTTCTTTGCTTGTTCAGGTTTGTTGAGGTGCAGCAAGAGTTGCAGGCTTAGATGGACTAATTACTTGAGACCTGGAATCAAGAGGGGAAACTTCACTCCACATGAAGAGGGGATGATAATCCATCTTCAAGCCTTATTGGGAAACAAGTAATGCTTAAAATCTTCAAACCTATCTCAATTGTCTGTGATATTTTCCGACCATCTGAAATCATTTCCTTAATAGTTTGATTGTGTAATTAGCGCGTAATTCTTCTTTTCTTAGATGGAAAAGTTACAAAAGTTGTATTATTCCTTTTGGTGTTATTCATCATCGTCTAATAGTTTTGTTTTTTTGACAGATGGGCAGCTATAGCTTCATACCTTCCACAAAGAACAGATAATGATATCAAAAACTATTGGAACACTCATCTGAAGAAAAAGATCAAGAAATTTCAATCAGGTTTGGATACACCATTGGCATCCGATTTGACAACTTATCGATTTCTGTCCACAAGTTATAAGGAAAGGGGCGTTGACACTAGCAGCCGGCATGACTCATCAAGCGACGTCAAGTTAACCGAAAACTCTAATTCGATATATGCCTCGAGTGCGGAGAATATATCCCGACTACTCAAAGGATGGATGTCATCTCCCAAGATCGATCCTCAAAACAATCCCACTGCTAAATGTTGTCAGGGTACTGCTACTACTACTGCAGAATCACTTCATTACTATAGATTGAAGGTTGATCAGCAAGAGGACAATAAAATAATTCCAAGTGATGAATTTGAATCCATTTTGTCATTTGATCAAAACAGAAATGGATTAGCATGTGACAAGTCATCTTGTGATTCTAGTCAAAAGGGCTCTGAAATGAGTGGAAATGATGAAGAAAAAGTTATATTTGATATGCATGAGCAGAAGCCAAAAATGGAAAATAATCCTCCTTTGTCATTTCTTGAGAATTGGCTGCTGGATGAATCTGCAAATCATGAAGTGGAAGAAGTTATGGGACTCTCACCAATATTCTAGCTCATTTTCTATTGAATTAGCACTTAATTTGCTAGATGATCAGTCGCTTATATATTCTATGAAGAGAATCTGATCCCAAAATGAAAGGATCGGTCTTTGAAACAAATCTTGTTATAGGGTTCCAAAAAGTTGGATCTCTCTATTGCTTCTTTCCTTGAAAACTGTAACTTTTATTTTCTGCAGGACTTTGAAGCTCTTTTCATCAATCCATCTTTGTCATCTTTAATCTTCTATTAATATATTTTTATCAAGTTTAAACTTCATTTAAAAGTTCACCTTCATTCGCTCATTCATTGTAAATTTTACAAATTTTCGCCAGTTTTGTTCAAAAACCTTGCACAAGAACTCGTATAGTGAAGGATTTCTCACTAAGCACTAGCAGTCACATAGAAAAATTTATTTATTTATACCTTAGCAGACTACATTAACTTAACTCGATGAAACATTATATTTGTGTATGGGTTTTGCTATTTGTCCAGGGGGCAGACAAACCCCAGCCAATAGGGGGCGCCCCCGGAGTGACAGGGCCAATGTAGCAAACCCATTCCTGTATCATATTTCACATTTCTTAGAGAAAAATAAAATAAAATTCAAAGGCATTGATAAAGGGATTGCATCAACTGACAAGAGCATATAGTTGACATTTACTATGCATTTCTGATGCCAATCAATCTCGAGTTTCACGCCATTGTAGCCACAACGATTTTTGCCGACGAATGGAGATGGCGACACGCCATTAAATTGATGATAAGCAGTACTCTAATGTCAATTTTGGCTTGCAATTTTGAATAATACTCTTCACTATTATTTAATACTGTGCAGGAAACACGAAATAAATAGATAGCCATTGAAAGGGACTATGTCATATGCTGGAATTGTCAATAGCCATACAATTTCTTCTCCTGTTTATGCAATGGGCTCAACATGCATGTGCCTAGACATATCACACCATGCACCATTGAAAATGCAAGTTATTAGTCTCAAATATTCGTGTCTTATCACCTCAAGTACTTGTCAAGTTTCAAGCGTCTGTTTTATTTAAATTACGTGACAGGTCGGTAAAACCAGATACATAGCAAAATCAACTATCCCATTGGCCTACCATGGATATAAATAAGTTGGGTATAGGGACAGAGCCCCCACAATAAGGTACGATATTGTAACTTACTTTCGGGATCAGGTGTAACGTTTACATATTCGAAATTAGTGGATTTGTCAACATCATTTATCGACGTGAGATATATATCCCTTAACACGTTCCATCTTAAAAGGTCAACCTTTATTAAGAGGAGTAGCCCAAAATCTTTATTAATTGGTCTGTGTCAACATCATTTATCGATGTGAGATATATATCCCTTAACACGCCCTTGCAAGATGGTGGCTCATTTGAGCAAACCAATCTTTAAATTCACGTGTTCATTTTAGAGTCTTAATGGGATCGAATCGCTTGTTGGAGTATAATGGGCTCTGATACCATGTTAAGATTTGGGGTTCCATCTTAAAATGTCAACTTTTATTAAAAGGAGTAGCCCAAAATCTTATCGATGTGAGATATATGACCTTTTAAGATGAAACTCCAAATCTTAACATGATTATTTGAGCCGTACATAAGAGGGCATTGGCACATTGTCGAATTACTTAAATTTCTATATGTCGATCTTATTGTTCTTCTTCTGTTTTGTACAATAACTCTTATGACTAATTTTCGTGGATGACGACTCCACATTTACACTCTAAACCATATTTGGTGAGTAGTACTCGGTTGAATCATATTTTTCCACACTTAATGTCGTTTAATTATTTTCAATTCATTTTACCAAACATATCTTGAAAACGTCGTTATGATTTTTACAAGAAGAGCATGCAATGATATTGGACGGTACAGTGTCACGGAAGTCTTGCTACTGAATATTAGTAAATATTTGTTGTTCCTTCACATTTGATCTGACTTAAGAGGGAATTGCATGTGAATTCTTTACCTTTCGGTATGGAAACTTGAATGCTGGATCAAGTAATTATACGAAATTGCTTACATTTTAATAGCTCGGTTGGTTTAATATTTTTCGGGAACATTTTACGTGTCAATGTATCAATAAAAATGAACTATATCTAAATTTATTGGGTTAATGACCCCAATAGTCATTGAACTTTATCGAAAGTTTCCACCAGATCACTGAACTTTCGAAACTGCAACCCCATCCATCATCAAACTTTAAAAATCACCACATTCATCACTGAACTTTGCAAAAAGTTTCTCAGATAGTCACTGCTTTGCAAAAAGTTTCTCAAATGGTCACTGAATCAGTGACCATCTGGGAAACTTTTTGTAAAATTCAGTGACCCCGTAGAAATCTTTTAGAAAGTTCAGCGACGAATGAAGTGATTTTTAAAGTTCAGTGATGGATGATGTTGCAGTTTCGAAAGTTCAGTAACTAACCACGTAGTTTTTAAAGTTCAGTGACATGGTGGAAACCTCTGGTAAAGTTCAGTGACCTATGGGGTAATTAACCCTTTAAATACTTGATAGCATAAGTAAGTATATTATTTTAACAAAAGATATTTTAAGAAACTTTAAAGACCCGATAATTGGCATGAATAAAACTTCAATTCGACATTTGTCACTTTTGAAGGAATCCGTCGCTTTTTTTGAATTTATTTTACAAGATCGTTAACGTCAATAAAATTGATTTTTAATAGATTTTGACTGCAATAATTGAGAAATTAAATATTGTGACCATATAATTCTAAGAATACAAAATAAAATCAATAATTTGTCACCACCGCATATTTGGGTGATTGTAATTGTTTCCCTCTCTATAGGAAATACATTTATTGGGTGTGGTGACCCAAAAATGAGTTTTACAACATTTCCACAAAATTATTCAAATATATTCAAAAGCAGTTTTTTTTTTCTCAAAATCCTTGTCAACGTCGCTTGAATGTCCTTACTAAGTTGAAAATTATTTAAAAAAATGAAAATACAAAAAACTTCTTGTGGGCAACCATCATCACGATAATTCTTTTATATATTTGTTGAACTTGATAAACTAGCGATCATCTTTTGTGATCTCTTGAGTGATCTAAAGTTGTCAAATCTAATTGTCAATATAGAGGACTCTATATGTAATTTGTATGTGATCGATTGTTTCACCTTCTCTATGTTCCAAAAAACACAAATGTCCTAAAGAATAATGTAAACTCACACCCCTAAAAACAATATTAAAATTTGGGTGGTTATATTCATGCCACATTTTTTTTTATTATTATTACTATTATTATTATTTTATAAATACACCACATTTTGATTGCATTTAAGGTTATTAAAATTTATTCATGATCACACACTTATATCGTTAATTTTTTTTTTTCCTTCATCACATTCTTATTTTTAACATTTCAATGACAAAAAACTCTTGTTCTTAATCATGATTTTCATCCAAGAATAATTTTAATGTTCTTTAAAAAGAGGGTCAAATATTTAATCGCATTATGCATTATCATTTATTTTATTTATTTAAAAATACAATGAATGGATGAGTCTTTTCACTCAAATTTAAATTTTTTTTTTTTTTGAAGAGACATTAGAATCTGCAACAAATTATATTAATTTGAGAATAAGAATACGATGATAAAAAATTGGAAACATAAATATGATAATTTGTAAAGATTATGACCTTTTATGCAATTAAAATTTAAGCTAATTATTAAAATTCTTGGTGTCCCATCACTTTCTACATTATTATTAAAGGTACCTAACAATAGTAATGGGTTGGCCGTTGGCATGCATGTGATATAAAAGCCACTTCACACCGTAGTGATCCCCATGAATATATACCTATTATCTTTATTGCCAAAAATTAACATTTTCTTTGCTGAGGGACCGCTCATGCAAATTTACAAGAGTACACACGTCCAATCCCTTTAAATGACACGTGTCACAGAATCAAGTGGACATGTACACAGCAGCATTGGCCCCGGTGTGTGTCCGAATTTGGGATAGGCGGCCTCTAGCCACACAAAAAATCCTATGCTCCACTTTGTTTTTATCAAATTAAATATGTGATAAAATTAAAATTAAAATGTTTAATTGAAGTGCCTTGTGAGACTTAGATCACAGGATCAAATAGAACGATAACTTGTATACATTTGAACGTTTACATTTTTGTTGATGTAGGAATCCATAGCTGCACCAGTCAGCGGAGTCTCGACCACCTCGAAGGGGCGGAGGCCCGACCACTGTGAGTGTGCACTGAGTAAACTCCGCTCCATGTATAGTAGTCCGCAAACCACACAGGAGAGGTAAACAGCACTATGTAAGTCTGGTACGATAGGCTCGATCGAGAAAGTGTTGGCCGGGAATTTGAACTCGTGACTTTCGATCTCTACGTTTACCTGCTCCACCAATTCGACTATCGAAGGTCATTTCGTTTGAACGTTTAACTCCTTTGCAACCTTAATTAATTGTGTTTTAATCAAGAAAACAAAAGTATGTAACACGTTGATATATTTTACAATTTTTATTTTCTCCCACTACAATAGAGAGAGATGGTGAATGATTAATCAACATTTCCTAGGAATTAATAACCTCCTTTTCGGCCTGCAAATTAGGATTACAGTGTTGGTCCATTGCAATGAGAAAATGAAAAGTTAATTAATTTGATGTGATGCAACTGACCCGTTTATTGTCAAAATTCTTGGGCACGTAGGGACTCTGTATTAATTTCAGAAAACAACAATTAAATTGGATATAATCCGATTGTAAAAATGGATACACAAGTTCCATATTGGCCTTTATAAGAATTTTTAGAAGTCGGGAATCAAAATATCGATAATTTTTATAAAATTCTTTACGTATTAACTTTTAAGTAGAAAGTAGACTAAAAAGTATCGATGCAAAATTTTTCATTTACCGTCGATATTTTTAAAGACTTTAACAAAAAATATATTTTCATCTGTATTATTTCTCTCTTTCTTCGGTGTTTCTTTTTCATCTTTCATTCCGAATCCTAGAGGCATAATACAAAAAATCAATATTTTTACCTCTTCTTTTTGATCAATTTCTCCTTTTTTTTCCCTAGGAAAAAAGATCAATTTGTAAATAAAAATTCTTATGAGAAATTTCACCCTCTTCTTTTTCATGTTTTCCTCCAATTTTTCTATAAAATTGATTTGTAATTAAATTCTTATATATTGATTGTCTTTTTAATTATTAATTTTCTACAAGTTTGAACATTAAAAAAATCTTTTAATCAAAGGGTATTGAAATGTTATAATTTTTTGTATTTTGGTTGTTTATTTTACTAATTTAGGTGACTTACTTTTTTTTCCTTTTTAAAAATATTTTTATAGACATGAGAAATATAATTTTGTTTCTAAGTGATGTGGATCACCTAATCATGCAAGTATCGGTTCATAAGGATGTGCAATAAGTTATATACAAGGTTTTTTCTGAAGTAAAACTTTGTAAAAGTCAATTGAATTTTATATAAAAAATATATAAGTCTTTAAATTAGGGTTGGACAAAACTCTCGAAATGGATCGAATCGAATTGAGTGATTCTCTTAAGTTAAATATTTGAGTGGATATCAAAATCAAGGACGGGTTTGGTTTGGTTTGGTTCCATTCTAGATTTGCCCCTATTTAGTACACATTAAAATTCATTTTCATTTTTTTACTCATTTTAAACCACAAATTCTTCAATAAAATAATATTTTCCATCACATCAAAAACTTTTTTCCTTCTTTTTCAACCACATATTCTCCATCAATCTACTATTCCAAAATACATTCTTCCAAAATAATGTGGCTCAAACACACCTCTACAACCGAATTTTCTAAAAAAAAATTAGATTTTTTATTAAGCCCCTGTTTGACACTCATTTTATAAGAATGAGAAATTTTGGAATAGGGATTGATGGGAGAATGTGTGGTGAAAAAGTGATGAAAAGTTTTAGATTTGTGTGTAATATTATTTTGTTTGGAGAATGTGTGGTTGAAATGAAAAAAGAGAAAAGAGAAAAAAATGAGAATGAGAATAGAATGGGTGTCAAACATGGGCTAAATAAGTCAAAATTTTTAAATTTTTTAAAATAAATTTGCCAACTAATTAATTGAGTGCATAATACTATTTTTCTGTTTTCAACCCAAACCGGCAAACCCAACTTTGTAATCCAAATTTCAAAAAATAAAAAATAAAATTGAGCGACATAAGTTTTTTTCAATTATCCTGCAGTTTCTAAAATAATCGAAACTGAGCGGCTGCGTCCCTCTTCATCTTACCCTTTTTTCTGCCATATTAATTGAAATTTCTCCATTTTGATCAAAGTAAGTTTCATCTCATTCATTTCTAATAATTTCTCATGTTTACTGTATAAATTTTATAATTACAATTAGCATTCAAGATGTTTATTGTGACCTCGTGCATTTGCATGTTTTCCTTTCTCTTAGTAACGGGCTTCCTTGTCGTGTTCTTTATTTTCACCATTTTTTTGACTAAATATTTTCATTTTTCTTTTAGTGTGCCTTCCATATTGAACATGTCATTGGTTGGATTAATGTAGTGTTGTTGTAAATTTTAAAAATTTAATTATGGTATGGAATCGAACCGAACTCATTATTAAATTTAGATTCGACGATTTCACTTACTAAATATTTGAAAATTTTGGTTCGGTTCGATTTTCTTTAAAATCAAATCGAACTGGATCATTTTCAGCCTTACTTTAAATAAAAATGTATTGAATTCAATGAAAATTTTCACTAATTCTGTACAAACCTAAAATGTCGATAAAAGTCAATGAACTCAACAAGCTTCATTTTACTTAAAAAAAATCTCTAAAAATCTAAATTGAATACACCCCATCCATTTGTTTTACTATTATATTTTGTTCTTGTTTGGTTAATATTTTGAAAAGAAAAAAGAAATTATTCGAGTGTACCAAACAAGGAGGTTCAAAGCACGTTTTGTCTTGAATTAAGAGGGACAAAGCAAGAACCACGTATGTCGATGCCTCTTCGCTTGGGGGCCTATACAACTCTTGCCATTTTTGACACTTCTCCATCTTGTACGTCACTATGCTGTAGAATTAAATTGGCGTTTCATTCATCAATTGACCATTAAGAGGTCATTTGGTCCATTGTACTTGTTCTTTTGGCCTAGTCGTCTCAAAATGATAATGACCCTATAGAAGCGTTGGTCCATTGAAAATCCATAGGGGTACGATATTTTATGACTACAAATACACTTCGATACGATTATATCATGAATATACGATCGAATTGGAAAACATTTTAAGAAAATTTATTCAATTAAAGACATATTTGAAAGAAAATTTATTGTCTAGTCATCATCTCAAACTTACACTATATTTTTTTTATTTGGTCGACGTTAAGTCAATATTATTGCACGTTAGATCATTAGTTTAACGAATGACAAAATGTTTACTGCATTTTGAATAGATAAAAATATAGAATTTTATGGGATCTTGTTAGGACAATATTTAAGGTAAAAAATTTCCCCAAATAGGTTCTTCTATCAAGCCAAATTCTAACTGAAAAGTTTTGTATTTGAAATCAAGTTCTAGTTAATTATGATGGTCCTCCTGCAATTTATTGTCATTGTTATCATTGACAACGATTGAACGATAGATAATAAATTTGAAGTTTGGAATTTTTCTTTTTCTACTCACATTTTCAACGACTTATTCTTTCACATATATTCATAATTTTTCCTTATATTTTAATTAAATGTTATCCAAAAATCACTTTTCACAAAATCTATTCTTAAAAAATTTACATCAAACATGCCTTTAATTTCAATAACATTATATATATGGTTAAACCTTCGAATCACTCTTCAATCCATGCTTAGAGAGTGGAATTTTAACTGTCTTAATTACTTTTGAGTTTCAAGTATCACTTGAATTTTTTTAATTGAGATAGGGAGAAGAAGTTTGGAATAATTAAAAAGAATAATGATTTATCTGTTTGTACCTGTCCGTTTACACTCCCCTCACATGAGGGAAGGGGCACACGCCCAAATAAAATAAGGGAAAAATTTAAAAGTTTTCCCCAAATAGGTTCTTCTATCAACCCAAATTCTATATTGTCATTGTTATCATTGACAACGAATGAACGATAGATAATAAATTTGAAGTTTGGAATTTTTCTTTTTCTACTCACATTTTCAACGACTTATTCTTTCACATATATTCATAATTTTTCCTTATATTTTAATTAAATGTTCTCCAAAAATCACTTTTCACAAAATCTATTCTTAAAAAATTTACATCAAACATGCCCTTAATTTCAATAACATTATATATATGGTTAAACCTTCGAATCACTCTTCAATCCATGCTTAGAGAGTGGAATTTTAACTGTCTTAATTACTTTTGAGTTTCAAGTATCACTTGAATTTTTTAAATTGAGATAGGGAGAAGAAGTTTGGAATAATTAAAAAGAAGAATGATTTATCTGTTTGTACCTGTCCGTTTACACTCCCCTCACATGAGGGAAGGGGCACACGCCCAAATAAAATAAAATAATCTGCCCCCCCCCCCCCCCCCCATTGTGAGAGTGCAGTGGGCCCGTGTACACATAGCATCTCTCAAAGAATAATGACCGCAAAAAGTGATGCAATTAATTTACTACATAAAATGTTTTATGTTTGTGTTATGAATAAAGCTACAAATCAAAATAAATTCAAGATGCCAAAAGTTCAGGCAAAGAGCCATAGGCTGTTGTCCAAAAGGCTCAGTGCTTCGACTGAGAACCCAAAACCTTGACTTTTTTAAGGCCCATATGTATTAGCTTGCACATGCTACAGGCCTGAAAACTTGAGCCCAATACCTCGGGACATGAAGCAGTCTCTGAAGCACGAAACAACATCGTTTACTTGGACCTCTGACGGGTATCCCGGTCCCCGTTGAAGTGAAGTGGTGGATTTAATGGAGGAAGGAAAAAATGGGTCCGAATAAAAAGGGTAGGACTGGATGGAAGTGGTGGCGGCGGTGGAGAAGGGGAGGAGGAACCTGGTGGTGGAAGCCCGCCTTGCATATCTGAGTGCAATCATCGTAAATTAATTTGGATTAATCTGTGACGGTTTTTCTGTTTAATAATGTTTTAACGCTAGCAAGATGCCACAAGTTCAGGCAAAGAGACAAAGGCTGTCGTCCAAAAGGCTCAGTGGTTCGACTGAGAACCCAAAACCTTCTTTTTTAAGGCCCATATTTATTAGCATGCACGTGCTACGGGCCTGAAAACTTGAGCCCAATACCAAGACGCAATCAAAATACAAAATTAAGCCCATGTTTGATTTAACTAAAAAATAAGTATTTTTTTTTAAAGTAAATTTTAACAAAAATTGATAAATAATTAGAAAGTTAATAAAATTTGTGAAACTTATGAAAGTGTGATTGAAAATGAGTTTTGAGTGAGTTAAACATGGCTAAGCCTTGGAATTAACTTATCAAAATTTTATGTTCACAAATACCAAATGTGCAAAAGGGTGATTCTTTTTTTCCTAATTATTATAATTGTTTTATATTAAAATTGTAAACTAACGGTCAAATTGATATGTTTTCATCCATTTGGACTCTGACTGCTACATTTTGAAAGGTTTTGTACCGTAAGTGACACAAATGAAAGGTTTGGACAAAATCTACTCCTAAATAAAAGGTTTGGTAATGTGACTGCAATTTTCACTATTTTTTAATCATACTTTCTCTGAAGAAATTATTTTTTAAAAAAAAAAACTATTTTAAAAAAATCTACGCCAAACAAGTTAATATTCTACATTGTTCTAAAAAGCATAAAACGTGACAACACATGTTGGTGACACTTCAAGTTTTACGAGATTATATGAGACCTAGATATAATTTTATTTTTATTTTTTATTTTTAAGCATTTTGAAAATTATATAATAATTAAAATAATATGTAGCAGACATCTAAAATTGTCAAATAATATAATTATTTTATAATTTCTACAATCAGTCAATTATACAATTTTGAAGTTTTTGAAATGTAAAAATTTGACCGTTCTTCATAATTTCAATTTTAGACAAATCCTACTTATATAAACTTTATATACATGTTTTCGAAATTTTCAACAAAATAATGAATCTCAAAATCATCATTAAATAATGTAGATAACCCTGTAACTTAAATTTTATTTAATTTTTTATTGGATAATGTCATTTTTGACTTTTGTACGTATAAAATATTTTAAAAACTTGAAATTAAAGTCAAATAAAATCTATGTAATTAACGTAATATGTCGCTTAGATGAACTTTTTAAAACACTAATATTCTAAACCTAACATGATTCATATTTTTTTATTCACATTTTTGTAAAATCGATGTAATTAACAGAAGCGTGTTTAGACGAACGGAATATTTTAGACCTGACACGATTCATATTTTTTATCACGTTTTTTGTAAAATATATACGCAATTAACAGAAATAGAATATTAGAGATATTTTTGAAATGCTAGAAGAGGATATGATCGTGTGCCCACAGAAATCTCTCTTCCCACTCTCTACCCTAAACTCGACACCGAAAACCTAAACCTTCAAAATCTGAAGAAAACCTGGCGGATATACTTACACTGTATATAAGCACATAATAGAAGCCAAATAATTTGAATTAAATGGCAACACTCACCAGCTGTAGCTTTAGATTGACCCCTCCGAACAGGTTTAATTTCAGAGTGAAAATAAAAAATATTAACGCCAATTTTTGTTTTTGCGGAGCATTACTATCGAAGAGGCGGCGAATCATTTCGAAAGGGAATTGCAGCAGGTTAAATTTAATTGTAAGGTCATGTTATAATGATAAGAATAATACCAGGAATGAAAATAGTGCTACCAATAGTGAAGGAGAAAATAGAGACACTTCAAATTTGTCGACGATGAGCTCAGCTGATGAGAAGCCCGATGATAATTCTGATAACTCGCCAACATCTATAACGAACCGGGTGAGATTTTTTTTTTCCATTCCTTTATTGTTTTTTAATTTCTTGTTTCCCTTTTGATTATGCTGATTTGGGAAGGATTATAAATGTAATTTTTGCTAAGAACCGAGCTTGCTGTACAGGGCCATTTTACCAGGCCCTGTACAGGCTACTCACATACATGGGGGGGTGGGTTTTTGCTATAAGGTACAAACTGTAAGGGGTATTGTACAAACATACGATTGTCCTCGTGTGCTTTGTTGGTTTTCTGAAAGAGTGGGAAACTGATTAGCGAAAAAATACACGATTATGATGGGAGGGAGGTATTTGAGCACACGGTGTAGTCTAAAAATGGCGAGTGTTTATGGTGCTTCGTTAGTTGAGTCTTGATCCAGGAGGTGTTAACTTTGGAAACTAGAAATTGAAGAAAGAGGATTTAATGAAACACTCTCGATGAGTTTCCCCTCTATATGTTATTGTTGCCATAGTCACTGGGTTTTACTGGAAGAATTGATGTGAATGATAGTATAATGAAAAACGATCACTTGCATTTACTTCGTCAGAAATTTGAAGATAAAATGATGACTTTGCTCGATCAATAATATACTATACCTTCTGTTTGATCATCTTATTAGAGCATCTTCAATGCATTATAAGGGTTGCTATCTAGGTGGCATATAAGTTGAAAGACTTTCGGTCTACGTGACATTGATATCTAATGAATAGATACTTATGTTGAAAATTAGTCTCCAATGGGATCCACCTGCAACGCAATAATAATATCTTTTATTTTCTTAAAATAAAAACAAAATCACATCTAAATCTACGAAGGAAATGAGAATTCTACCTAGTCAGCATGTCTAACAAAATTTCTAAATTTTGATGGAGTTCTAGATAATTTATTTATTTATTTCATTTCCTTTGCCATGTCAGTTTGCTCATTTTGCTCACGTGAAATTCTTTTTGCAATCCATGGTTGCATTAGAGATGCTTTAATAATTTCCAAGTAGACTTTTTCACTTTTAAATTGATGGAACTTCTAGAGCTAATCACTGCATTTATTCGACGAATTGACATGAATAATAGTTCAATTGATAAACGATTACTTGCATTTACTTCGCCTGAAATTTGAAGATAAAATGATGGCTTTGATCAATTAATATTTTTGTTTTCTCATATGCCGATTATATTTTCTATTGGATCATCTTACAATTTCCATGTGGACTCTTTTAAATTGATGGAACTTCTAGGGCTAACAGTCACTGAATTTTATTGGACTGAATTGACCTGAATGATAGTTATAGTGAAAAACAATTACTTGCATGTACTTTGTCAGAAATTGGCAGATAAAATGATGACTCTGATCGATTAATGTTTTTTTCTTGTGTTCTCAGACGCCAACTATATCTTCTATTGGATCGCCTTATAATAATTTCCAAGTAGACTCTTTTAAATTGATAGAACTTCTAGGGCCTGAAAAGGTTGATCCTGCTGATGTAAAGGCTATTAAGGACAAGCTTTTTGGCTATTCTACATTTTGGGTAACCAAAGAGGAGCCGTTTGGGGATCTAGGAGAGGGCATTCTTTTCCTTGGCAATCTTAGGGGAAAGAGGGAGGATGTTTTTGCAAAACTTCAAACTCAGCTAGCTGAAATAATGGGAGATAAGTACAACCTGTTCATGGTGGAGGAACCTAATGCTGAAGGACCAGATCCACGTGGTGGTCCTCGTGTCAGCTTTGGTATGCTACGGAAAGAGGTCTCAGAACCAACTCCAACAACTCTTTGGCAGTTTGTGATTGCTCTTCTGTTGTTTCTTCTTACCATTGGTTCCTCAGTGGAGCTAGGAATAGCATCTCAGGTATTCTTGTTACCCCCTAGATATTTATCTGTTGATGCCATGTGTGAACTTTGTTTATATAATTACCGGTCATCAAAGATATTTCTATTGCAAACTACCTGAGTGAGTTTATAATTTTTCACTAAGCAGATAAACAGACTTCCTCCAGAGGTGGTTAAATACTTCACAGATCCAAATGCCATTGAACCACCAGATATGCAGCTTCTAGTACCATTTGTGGACTCTGCTTTGCCCCTTGCCTATGGTGTCTTGGGGGTTCAGCTGTTTCATGTGAGTTGATTGTCTTTTTTGCTAGCTAATTGAACATCTTTTAAGACAAAACCATGTCAGATAACAGAAATTATTCTCCAAGGCTCGATTTATTTGTAGTTATCTTCTTTTTAGTTGTATAAATGTGCAATCAGATATAACCTCTTGTTTTGCACGTAAAGACTTTCAATTTAAGAAGGCTCGTATATCTATTTGCTTGCTTCGAATCAATGAGAGAATGTTTTTGTGCTTCCCAATATTTTGTCATTTGATATAATTTCTATATGAAGGAGTTAATTTACTGCAGGAAGTTGGACATTTTCTGGCTGCATTTCCAAGGAAGGTGAAATTGAGCATTCCTTACTTGATTCCTAACATTACCCTTGGAAGCTTTGGAGCAATTACTCAGGTGAAACAAAGTTACGCATGGAGTTTCTTCTTTTATTTTCCCCAAATAGTTATTTGTTTCCATTAGAATCCCTGCTTTATCTGGCTTATGGAAGTAATGATCTCATATAAGCTGGTAATCCTTGAAATCTTCATAACTAGTTATCATTTTATTTTGTCTAGCCTGATTATATATCTGCCAAATACTCTGGATCAGCTCAAATGGAATGATAGCCTACAATTCAGGTTGCAACATACAGATGCATGAAGGAGTGAAATCTCACTTCCCTAAGATCGTTTTAGAGCTTTAAGAGTCTCAGAACTCTCTTTCTATCATTCTACAGATATATCGATATCTAGAGACATATGATGGTCTTCATTTTTTTTGTTTAGTTGCTATAGGCGGACACAAATTTGCACCCTATGCTATTTTTGTTTAGTTCTAGGAGGTGATTGGAACTTTTACATTAATAAAATGGATAAAACCTTTTTGACATAGGTTTCACCTGATACATATTGCAAACTTGCAACTGAATTCAAGACCGTCATCTACTAGCCAGGGAAAAACGCATTATACACCATCTTTATGTTTGTCAAACAATAACACAGCATCAACACAGGTTGGATCAAACAATAGCAATCCTTAGCTTAAAATAGGTTTGATTTCCCTGGTTTTAGAAATCAGCATTCTGCCTACTAGTTCAAAGTCCTCTTACATTTATCTTCTTTGCAAGGAAAGTTGCCTTGTTAGCTGCTTTTTACTAAATATGACCTTGCATTACACTTAGGTACTCTGTCTAGTGAAACATTCTGCTATTCTTATAGGTGAATGATGCTCCTGTAAAATTGTATCCCGTGAATTATGAGTGTATTCTTTAGTCCATGTTCAAATGTGAGGATAAACATATTCATATGATCTCTATGCTGAACTCAATATGAAGCGCTGAAAAGTTCTGTTCCTGTATTATGAAGACACATAATGTCCCTAACCACCATAACTAATGTTAATTTTATTCCTGTGGTCTTGTTATGGTTTCCCTCTGTACTTATTTCTAGAACATTATAAATCCTTAAATATAAACTTTTCTATCCAGGTGCAACTGCTCATTCATTCGCATTCTCTTCCTTTTTGCCTAATTAAGGGGGTATTCAATTGGGACTTTTAAAGACTTTTATACTTTTTTAAGTGAGTGACTTT
>CAIGRO010101316.1:0-21920 GCA_903798355.1 Fraxinus baroniana | reverse complement strand
TTAACACTATATAGTATTGTCCACCATAACTTGTCAAATATCACATTATAGTAAAATTTCATTTGGTAGAAGAAAATCAAATTTTAATTGTTTTTGTAAAATATACTACGATGCAGGAAGTTGAAATGTTAACACAGATCCCATAAGAAAGGAAGTTGGCAGTGTACGTAAAAGAATAGAGGCCTTGTTATATTTGGGGATATGAGAAATTTTATCAGCACTGATCTATGATAAATATAAATAAATAAATAAATTTATTTAAGACTCAATGCCACTTATACTTGAAAATTACAAGAATGAAATCTTGACAGCAGAAGGAATATAAAGCTTTCCAATAAAAGAAGAACGAAAAAACTCAGTTCACCACAACCCTCTGGAGGCAGAATTAACCCCATTCCTCGAATTTAAATATCTAAACATATTCAGAGCCCGTTTGGCACGACTTTTGTTTTTGTTTCTACTTCCAACCAATTTTTTCTAAAAACTCTTATAGCCAAACAAAATACTTCCATAAAATTATTCACGTCCAAAGACTCCAAACAAGTTCAAAAAGTTGCTTCTCAGTCTCAAATGCAGCTTTTGAGTTTTCAAAAGTCGTATCAAACAGACCCTTACTATATTATGTTCTAATTAAAGTGAGAAATTCAGAACTATGAAACCTGAACAATTCGGCAAGATTATATATCCAAACACCTAATATACACTCAACTGTTGGGTTCTTATCAATGTAAAATTGTGTCAATTTTCTCTCTTGTATCTTTCAAGCTTTCCATATACGAGGAATGCAGTACACTATTTTCATTTTTCCCTAAAGTTTCGGTTTATTTATTTTTGCATTGGATTGCATGCTGTACATAGAGAAATGAACAACAATGCACAATACAATATAACACAATAGCTTTTAACTTGACTTGATATAATTATTTAGTCACGTCCAATGTAATCTAGTCCAGCGTAACACACATATATAACAAAAACCTTCAAAAGCGACTTTTATAAGTACCACTTTTTTTTTGTTTTTTTTCCACGCGAATTGCGAAAACAATTTATCTAAGAACTGGATAGAACATTACGTCCAGGACTAATGGGGAAAGAGAATTCCATATAATTGATTTACAAGAGAACGTATTCTGTAGTGAATAATACAAGTAAAACTAACAAAAAAGTTACATGGCATTCAGTTTATTCTCACAGATGATAGAAGCACTTTGTATTCCTCCAATAGATTTGGGATATCATCCATACGCAACTAGGAAAAAAAAATAAACTGCATTAGAATGGGATAAACAGGTAGTCATAACACAGTATAATCAAGAAACTGGAAGTACTTTCTCTTGCACACACCATCACTCGAGTATATCAAATTAGAGCTTCTCATCCATCATCCGTAATGTTGAATATTTTCTTTAACAAAAAGCTTACAGAAGGCACGTTGTAATGTTAAATATTGCACAGGAAGGCAGATGACACCAGCAAGGAGGGGAGTTTAAAGAATTTTGACATTATGTACAAATTGAAGAAGTTAAATACAAAGCTTATTGGATTTTAATTCAAATTGAAATCAACTAGAAACAGATAATAAGAAGTTCAATGAAGCTAACCATCTCTACCTGAGAAGCATTTCTAACATGATAAAATCGAAAAGCTTCCTTTCCACTAAAACCATACTTCGCAAGTTGTAAATTTGATCCAGTCTTTCCTCTGCAACAATCAAAGACAACCAAATATTTATTCAAATAAAAATTCTAGTTTATCAAATTATTGAAAGGAGAACCAAAAATATATATAAAATTCACTGGTGCTCTTTCTTTTATGAAGATAGATTGATTCTAACATGTGGTTTCAGGCTATCAACTCCTACTTCTTCATTTTGACTTTCAGAGTTGGTTATGTAGCATTAACATCAATTCTAAACTACATTAGCATAGAGATTATTCAACTTTTTCCCCCACGAGTGCAATCACTTTAACAAACTATCCCTGAAACTTGAGATTCACATGGACATGAAGAAAAATAATGTCGAAGAGTTTAGTCTCACATATTGTGCCGAGTAATCAATCGTTGGTAGTCGTGCAGTAATGGACTAAGCTCCTTCAATGTTATTGACCTTGGTGTAGACTTCATCCAGTGATCACGGAGTGCCTGGACAATCATTAAGGAAAAAAGAGTATCAGGAGGCATGGCAGATGTGTGTGAGTGGAGTGAAGTCTAACGTAACAAATTAGAAATTATGAGAAACCTCTCTCTTTTCCAAAGCCCCTTCACCAACCACTCTTGATGCCAGTTGGACAAATTCTTTGTCTTCCATTTCATCTATGATTTTCTCAGGATTAGAACATAAAACTGAAATTTCTAATCTTTTCTGCAACTCTAACACGGCAGATCCTTCCATTTGGCCTTCCTGTGAAGAGAAAAACAAAATTAGCAGTACATAAGTGCTCGTGGTGCATATAAGTATGGCATAGATTTTACTATTACACTGTCCCTCTTAAGGTTTAGCATGTTAGATTTTTTAAGCTTCAAATAGGTTACCTTACTGCAAGTGAAAGATGCAGTAGATACGAGTAGATTTAAATGTTTTGACTGTGCCCATGCATGCTATGTTGCTGCATCTTGTGAGAAAGTAAAGACATTTTGAAGGGCGGAGAGGTCAGTTTCGAAGTAAAAAAGACTTCTGTAAGACTACTATTCTGTTGGTTGTAAGGAAACCCATTTCATATTTGATTCCTTTGTGGACTTCTTCGCTGAGTAGAAAGCTTATAAATGCATCTTTCTAGGGTTATTTTTGGCTATTGATGGTATTTTCTTGTTCCTGAATAGGTCTCTTTCATCGTTTTAGGTTTATGCTCTACTCGGGGTAAAGATCCACCGGATTTTGATTTGCACATATAGGACAAATCTTCTCATTACCATTTCTTTTCAGCTTCAGAGAATGCTTCATTCTGCTTCTGCAAAGAACTTTTAAATAATTGCAAGTATTGAAGGGGAAAAAAATGATTTGTATACATAGATCATGTCAGAAGCAAGCAATGCAATGTCAAGAAGAGTGCTACACTTCCAGGAGAAGATTGTGGGCGGAAAGGCAAATAATATTGTGGGCAGAAAGGCAAATATATAGTATTGTACGACGGTCTTACGTCAAAGCTTTGTAAATATAGAGAAGAAGAGGACAAAATAGTTTTTCAGGTCATTACCTTGGTTCCAGATAGGGTATCATTTACAATGGTTGTATTCCTATTTTCTGACAAAACTTCAGATGGAGATGTTATCATCCTCCTTGCAATAGGGTCCCCTATGAACAAGAATCAATTCACAAGAATCTATGAACAGTAAGATTCAACTAAAAAAGTCAAATTCACAACAAAAATACAAAAATTTATAAAAAGAAAGACACAAAGAAAAATGCCCAAATATGTATAAGAATTTATCCAGTAAGATTACAATCTTGCTTACAACCATCATGAACAAGCTGGAACAAATGAACATGGTGAACACAAATAATAAAGATTAAGAGAAAAAAAAAAGTGCATATGACACTCAAATAGCAAAAAATATGGTCGCATGCTCCGATATTTGCAGAGAAAATTCAGGTGGAATGGGCAGGAATTTACAATTTTACAAAAAAAGTTGTGCTATACATCAATCACCAATGACCAGAACATTGTTGAGAAAAAGCAATATTAATTTTAAACAAAGCACATAGTTAGCAAGGCCATCATGAAAGTGTGTCATTAAATAATTGTGTTGAAAGAGAACTCAACACCTTCAGGTACGAGCCACCATAGATCATCATAGGTTGACTTTCCGTCAAAGCCGCCAAACAGTAAGTAACGTGAACCAACATAATTCATAGAATGGTATGCTCGAGCAGCCGGGGGTTCATTACTAGTTGGCAAACGTTTCCACTGCACAGACACTACATGCAATCATAAAAAACAAAAATTTCAAAACTTGTACTATTAAGAAACAAAGTGCAATGGTAATGAAATTCACAAAACATTCTATAAATTATATATTTAAAGAGGAAGGGAACTCTTTCCATAACGAAAGGGCTGGACGATGAAAAGTGGGACCCTTTCTGAAAAACATGTGTTTAGGTCAACAACGTGAAACGAGTTCTATGAAATAGTAAGAACTACAAAGATCAATAGAGGAACTGGAAAAATCACAATAACCGACAGGCAGTATTAAGCACCTGTTTGGTACACATTATAATTTTCATTCTCATTCTTCTACTCATTTTCAACCACACATTCTTCAATAAATAACTTTTCATTTTTTTTTCAACCACACATTCTCCATCAATTTACTATTCCAGAATACATTCTTTTAAAATAATGTGGCTCAAACACACCCTAAATCAAAAGTAAACCACCACCAGTTTAGTAAGAGTCAGACGTGTAATACTGACCCCGGTCTAGAACAATACAGTCGTTATGATAAATATCATAACGGCTCAACCAACCACCAGTTCCATGCCCTCCAAACAATAAGAGCTGCAAAGAGAGAATATTTGAAAGTTAACCTTCACAAGTTGAAGAACAGCGATAGGAGTTGTTAAGACTGGCATGGTTTTAATGATTACAAGTCACCAATTACAGAACATACAGCACATTACATCTGTAGATAATCAAATACAGTAGATTCTCTTCAGCCTCAACAGAATATTCCACAGGATGAATGAAGCTACTTCTAAATGCAATCTTTACAAATCATAAGTAGCTTTGTAAGAGCATCTCCAAGAGACTCTTTATTTATAAATAGCATCCTATGTATTATAGAGAGCATCTTTAAATTTAGAATCAAATTCTTTATACACTCCAACAAGCTCTCTATTTTGGCTCTTCATTTACTTTTCTCAAGAAGCATTTATTGATTTCTCTTCATATTTTATTTAATATAATTTTTATATTTCAATTGACCAATCAATTTAAATGTGATTTGAATAATTTAAGAAATAGAGTATAGAAATATGTGATTTATTTAATACAATCATTATACATTAAGAGTAGAGAGTGAGTTTAGCTCTCTAAATTTGGAGAGTCAAACTCACTCTCTATTTTAAAATTTTAAAATAGAGTCCCTTAAACTCATTTTTAAGCATTGAATAATGAGCATTTTGCATTTATACAATCTCTTGGAGATGCTCTAAGCCTATAACACATAATTTAAAATTCACAGAATACAAACATGAAAATCTTTGTTCAATTATTGTCATGCTTAAAGCTAAGGGCCCAGGAGACCCAACACGTGTAATATACACAGTAATACATGCATGTAAATGCTTCATTGTAGGAAATTAAGCATCTATGGTTAAGACCAAAGGTGCAAATACCATCTTGACCACAGAACTAAGCATCATATCCTGAGTTTCATTTAAGCAAAAAGTTATCAATGATACACCAATTGAGGAGCCAATTCAAGTACAGAAAGGAGTTACATAACTGACACCAATCAATAATCTCCTTTTTAAACACCAGAACCCTCCTATTTATCACAAAGGAAAGGAAATTCAGAATAGCAAAAAAGACTTGTAACACTCAAGTAAAACGGTACAATTTCCTCCAGTCTCTCCAATATATAGGTTCATTTCCTATACCCCTTAGTTACTGACGTCATGCATGCAAAACTTAAACGAATATGACATCTATAAACAATGAAGGGATTCAGGTATTTACATGGTGCCCTCCAGATGTGATGGTGTGTCCACAACGGGGTGAAGGAGGTTGACCAGGAAGCTTCAGTTGTGTCCATCCGGGAGTTTCATTTTCTTCCTTCCACAATAAAGACACGACAACACAGACTAAGCATACAAAAAACAGTTTTCTAAAAGGACACATAAGGCAACAAAAGGATACATTAATCAAGAATTATTTTATGATATAACAATTATTCATTATCTACGATAGAAATAGCTATTAATGATGTGACTGATATGCACACAAATGGGAAGTGCTGGCAGATAAATCATGAGAAAAAGATAAAACAAAGAAACTAAAAGTGGGTTTTAACCTATGAAACGCAAGGAGCAATATTAAGCAAGTATAGGACAAATCGCAACAGACTTGTGGAGGCAACATAGTCGCATTATTGCACTTATAAATCATTCTTTTAAGCATGCTCTCCATTTGCTTGACTGACTACTTATAAAACAAAAGGACTTGCATTAAGCATATAGCTCGCCTTCCTAACCTAATGAGCCAAAAGTCTGATTTTGACTATGATTGAGCCAGACGTACTACTCTCGATATGAATAGAAGATACCTCCGGAACTTTTTTTTTCTCGGTCAGCACAAGGAAAGTTTCTCGAGCTCAGGTATGGGAGACTCAATCACGTGTTCGACTGAATTGGCAGCCACGGAATTGCTAAATCCATAAGTATCTTTCTTAAAATATCAACATGAGGTTATGTGAATTACAACATAGGTTATAACCCATTAATTCAATTGAGTGGATGAGCATTCAAGTTGATTTTAACTGTATTAAAGTGTGATTGGCTTCCTCTTCATTAGAACTCTGAAGATTAAAAAAAGGAACTAGTATAATCTAATGCATTTTGGGAATTTACTTTCTCTGTAGTAACAAAATACATAAACCAGAACACAGGATCATTCCCTTCTAAATGCTTCTACTACATGAAGGAACTAGTGAAATGGAGAAAGTTACCTTCTTCAATAAGGCCCTTTAAAGCCCATAGATCACCCATGATTGGTCCGCCACCTCCTACAACAGTTGGAAAGAATACTGACATCCAGAAAGAATAAGGAAAACCCATATAGCTATTTATGAACACTAATTCAAAATAATAGAAAACCCAGAAGGTTGTCTTGCGTCATTTTACCAATACCAGGCCCAGCCTCAAAACGTTGATAACAAAGATTGAAAATATTACCGAATTTGGATCACATGTTCGTGAATTTGGCCTCAGATAAGGTAGAAAAATTCAGAAATGGTCAGGAGTAGTTCATGCCATCGGCATTCTTTGAGTCCACTAACTGTTTTGCAATGTCACAGGGCCAATTTTTAATGGTTATCAGGCATCCAAATTCTAGGCCAGACTCCTTCCATAGACACGACTGATGTAAAAAGTGCATTTAAATACATAAAATTGGACAGGGAAAGTTATAACTAGTTTGCAGATTGTATGATACTATTTCGATGTAAAAATACATTATGCAGGTAAATACTACGCATTTCAGAAATCCATGATTGACTTCCATTTAACTTGACACTGGAGTTGTTCAATTAACTGCCATTAAAACTTAAAAATTATGATGAAACCCTAGCTCCAGAACCGTATTGTTGATGACGTACGGAAAGAAATTAGAATAAGTTTAATGTTAACGTCAGATTAGCTTATATGGTAATAAATGGTAAAGCAGATTCAGCTCAACAAAATTCTTAATATTATTTCAAACATCCAATTAGGTGGAGTTCTTGGCCATTCAACTTGTTGAAATCCAAATGAAACACTGCTTTCCAGGACTGAATTTTGTATATATGCAAGAGCACGCAATTTACTTGCTCACATAGTAAGCACAAAATTAATTGTTCAATTGATATTACTTTAGCAAATGACGTAGTCCACTGAAAATAAAATAAAATCAGAACACGAAAAACAAATTGAAAAGGAAATATCCTTCGGCCATGTTAGTAGGAGTCAAAAGATGCTAAATTACCTCTACCACCATACATAAGCAACCGTTTCTCCACCATTGTTACAGAATGCCCACATCTCGGAGGAGGTATTGTTCCAGAAACTGACAACTCGGTCCACTCTAATGAAACTGTTCAAAACGAATACCAAATATATGAGTGCTCAATGTGGAAGGTTTAAGTAACAGAACAACAAAAAATTCATCAACACCCCAACAAAAGCATTACTTGTGTCTAGGACATAGACGTCTGACAGCCATTTCTTACCATCCCAACCACCATACCTGCAATAAATTCAAGGGTTCTTAAGAACAAGTGGGATGAACCACTAAAATACCATAAACCAAAGAAATATACCTTTACTTACATAACAATTTTACGATTGCCAATGGCTGAAGCAGCTGCAAAATCCCTTGGAGAAGGCAAGTCGCCAAAACTTGAAAGCTCAGACCATTGCCATATATCTGTCAACCAAGAGAATATCAATTAAGCATTTTAACATCCATGCACACCACTGATTGGCTAAGCTAGGAAAAGATAGAAGCTCACCGGTATCTAGGACCCAAAAATCGCCCAACCTGCAGATAACATACTTCTCCGGTAAACAAGCACTCCTGTTTAACGAGAAATTGAAGCTACAGACATATAGTTGACTATGATCACAAACCTTTTACTACCAGACCTCCCACCAAAAATGAACATGTGACAATCAATTGAAACAGCAACCTGGAAAGCTCGTGGGCTTGGACCCACTTGCCCACCAGAATAGCTACCTGTGCACTCCGGCTGAAACCACAACTTGTTCTCTGAAACATCCAAACTTCGGACCTTAGTATATGAAAATTCTTTTCATAAATGACTTTCTTGAAAAAGTATGTTCTTTGCGTGAAAGTGTTACCAAAATATATGAAGTACAATATTCAGCGACACATTCATTCTGATAGAAGCAAAAAAGGCTTCTAGTATTTTTAAGCCATATGACTTCATAGCAGAATTTCTAAAAGCTCCCCTTATTGGAAATTACACCCATGGTAAATAACCTAAATCCTCTAGTTCATAATTTACAAACAAAAACGATAAAGAAATAGATTTAAAAAAAAAAAAAAAGATGGAAACAAATAACAACACAAACCCACTTCACCTTCCCAGAAATTATTTCAAGTTTCAGTTTTTAATTAAATTCTAGCAATGTCTAACTGTGCTGAATAAGAAAGTCAACCAGATCACGCACATTGCAATATTCCAGTTGATTTTGAAGATTAATGGTGTAAGAAAAAATAAAAAGAGTAATACCAATGTCATAAACAGTGACATCATTGAGGAATTTCTTGTCGACTAGACCTCCGAAAACCACGATCTTCGATTTCCCGATGTCCACGGCTGTGTGACCACTGCGAATCAATCAGGCAATTTTTAAACTTTAATTGGTTAACAATCAAAACAGCATGTGCCGTGAGAGAGAGAGTTGCCTTCGAGGTTGGGGAAGAATTCCAGTAAAATCTGAAGAAGCAGCTCGAACCCAGTAATGGGTCTTCATTTCTCTCTCGATCGATCGTGCACTTACAGCCATATTGGTTAGGGAGTATACCGTGGACCTAAAAAATGGGGAAAATGCATAGATAAGGTGGGAAAAATGCATAGATAAGGTATTATCTATCAAAATAAATAAATAAATAAATAAAAATAAAAAAACCCCAAGTTTGAGAATGGTAAAAATGAGGTTTTTGATGAATTAATTAATTATATTTTATAATTATTATATTAAATTAAATATTTAATTATAATATAATATAATTAAGCCATCTCATCCCACCTTTACCTTTCCTATTACTCCAATGACAGCGATTACTCCGGCGACTGTTCTCCGACCGTACTTAATTTTCGTGACTATTTCGATGACTGTTCCACCGTCGTTTAATTCCGGTAACTACTCCGATTCCGAAATCACAAATATCTTATTAAGTAGTTAAAAATTTAATTTTCGATCACAACTTATCTCAAGGTCACAAATAAAAAATTTATAGATCACAATTGATTTCATTGGTCACTGATCAAAAAAATTATAGCTCACAATTTTTTAATTGGTCACAAGTAAAAAAAAATTGTAGATAACAAAGATCACATATTTTCAAATTTGTTGGTCACATATTATATTTTGAGTCATATTAACGAATTTTAAGGTTACAGTTAAATAATTAGTCATAGAAAACCATATAGTTGGTCACATCCACCGCATCTAAGACCTCCACCGCACACACAACATCGAAGATCTCCACCCCACATCACTGAATCGAAGACCACCACACACACAACACCGCAACGCACACCCACATTACCTCCATCGCACACTAAAAATAATATACATTTTATACCCTTGTACTAGAAACAATAAATCGCTCAAATTTCCCCTATTATCTCAACAACTAAGCCCTTTTCTTAGGGGTTGTTTGAAAATAGAAAAATTGATAAATAGTTGTAGTAAATTTTGATTTGATTAGTTAAATAATGGGTTAAATCCATCTATGGCCACCCAATTTTATACTTGGTGTCACCATGACACTCAATTTGCTTTTGTTTCACCATGGTCACCCAATTTGATTTTATCTATAGCCATTCAATTACATATAACATTTCACAATGACAACTCGATTTCTTCACCATTTTCACTAATTTTAAAATCGGTAAAACAGTAATTTTATATATATATAATAAATTTTTAAAATATAAAATAAAGGGAAAAAACTTTTATTTTAGAATAAGTTTTTATTTTTTTTCTAAGTAACATTTAAAAAAAAAGTTTTTATTTTATTTTATTTTTAAAATAAGTTTTTATTTATATTTAAATTTAATTTATATATATAATGCAAAGTCGCCATTTTATGCTTTTAAAATTAATGAAAATGATAAAAAGAGGTTAGGTGGCCATGGTGAAACATTATATAAAAATGGATGACCATGATAAAATAAAATCAAATTGGGTGATCATGGTGACACCAAATATAACGTTAGGTAGCCATTGGTGGATTTAACCCGTTAAATAATAGATAAACATTGTAATCACATTTAAAATTAATTTCGGTATAAAAAAAAAATTGACGACATGTATTCTTTTTTCTATTCTTACATTTTTGTTAACTACGTTTCACTTCTCATACAACAAGTTGCATCTCTTTATTCACACTTTTTTTTTAGAAAGATGGATATTTTATTGACCTCATTTGTGGCGAAGGAAAACCGAATTACAAAGAGACATGCAACTCAATATACATCAACATCTAAGGTAAGCTAGGAAAAAGCCCTGAGTACAGGGCTGAGTTTCACAGGGGCCTTACTGACCCCTCACTGTACTCAGGGCCCCACCCCATGTATTAAAAACAAAAAATTCCCCCCCCCCCAATGTGTTTACCTGGCAAGGGCACTGTGAAAGGGCCCCTGTACTTGTAGCACCGTTCGGCAAGCTAATTCCAAACTATCTGTATACAAAATCCCTCTAAGAAGTTTCAGAACCTCATCACCATTAAATAGGTCAATAGACGAACCATCGTTGCCTTTTATTTTTTTTGCAAGGGAATCAGCCGCTATATTAGTCTCTCAAAACACATGATGAATCTGGGCATTTAGCGCGGACATGAGATCTAATATTTCTTCCCAAAACTCCCACAACCACCATAGAGTGCAAGCGCCTTTATGTAGCCATTCCACCATGATTTTTGAATCGGTTTCAACAATAATATTCCTTATTTGAAGCTTCCTGCATAGTCGAAGACCATTAAGAAAGCCACGGGTCTCAGCCACCATGTTAGTGCATGAACCATAATGGCGAGAAAAACCAGCAAAAAAAAAACTCCCTTACTTTTACGTAAAATCCCCTCTCTGCCGGCTGGACCTGGATTTTCTTTTGATGCCCCATCAGTATTATTTAATTTGAGTTGTTCGCCCTATGGTTTCTTCCAACTGATCAGTTGCACCTTAGCTTGTTTAACATCGATTATGAGACAATTTAAGGAGCGCAAGCAAGAGGCATCACGATCTGAAATTTTTCCGAACCTTGGTAATCAGATTAGCAATCTAGGATAGCATAGCTTTGGTCTGCCAAGTGGTTTTCTGCCATGAGATGGGGTGTCCTTCCATTCGGGCTTCACATCTGGCTTTCCATAAATTCCATGTGATGATAAGTAGAGTGATGCCACGAAGCACTTTCATCTGTGAAGATCTCGAGATATGTTTGCTCCATAAGTTCATCACGTCCTTCCAAGTAGTTACACTAGGGAGAGATAAATTGAAATGTGATGCAAAATAGGCCCACACTTTTCCTGCCATTTCCCCATTACACTATACATGATCAATGCTTTCCACCAAGGGTTTATTACAGCATTCGCATTTAGATACCAAAGGAATCCCAATATTTTGGACCACCTCATCAACAGGTAAGCATTGTTAAAGAGTTCTCCAAGATACAAACGAAATTCTTTGAGGAACGTAATGCTGCCACAACCATCTTTTCCATGGACAGGTTACTCCCTTTTTTCAGATTAATTCCCAGGCTGGTTTGGTGGAGAAAGAGACATCTTTATTGGGCTTCCATATATATTGATCATGGTTTCTATATAATTTAATGGGCACACATTCAAAAGCAGAAGCTTCATTTGCATCCATTAACACCCTAAGTCGACTTGCATTCCAATTACCATTTGTCATCAAAAGATCTTTAATTTGTAGAAGAGGTTCCTTTACTTCCAAACTTGCTTCGGCAAGACTTTGGTTTCCTGTCCTATAATCATACTAGAAATTAGAATATCCATCTCGAATACGGCAAAATGTGTTCTGTAAAACAATAGGCAATACCGAGATCGTCCCCTTCCAAAATCGAGATTGAGTGGGATAACTTTCCAGTAAGGCCACCGATTTGTTTTTCATATATTTAGATTGGAAGTATTTGACCCAAAAGGATTTCCCAACCAGCAACTTCCATGCAAATCTCATAAATAATGCTTGTTGTACCTTGCCAAAATCTCGAATGCCCAAGCCACCCTCTTCCTTTGGATGGCAGATTTTTCTCCAGGAAACCAATTTTTGCTTCTTGGAACCATCATAATTATTCCAGAGGAAATAAGAGAAAATACGGTTAAGTTCGTTATGGATACCTTTAGGCAGATTCATAACCAATAAGATATGAATAGGCATGTTGCTAAGAACATGTTTAATTAAGGTGATGTTTCCTCCAAAAGAGAATAGTCAACATTTCCATCCAGCTAGCTTCTTCTGTATTTTAGCCATCGTTGGTTCAAACATACACTTCAATAATCTTCCAGTGTAAAGAGGGACGCCCAGGTAAGTACAAGGTAAGGCACCTTCTTTAAATACCGAAACAGCCAATAATCTTCTTTTGCAAATAGCAATGGTGTGTTTAGAAAAAAACATAGAAGATTTCATAGGATTTGACCCGACATCAGTTCATAACTTTTAATAACTTCAAGGAGATTAATTATCGACTTTTTCCTCCATTGGCAAATATAAGCAAATCATCGACATAAAATAAATGACTAACCATAATTCCTCCATAATGAAATGGTTGGACCCGATTGTTTTCATATGCATGGTTGATCATTCTAGACAAGAGCTCCTGTGCCAAAATAAACAGATATGGTGACATTGGATCACCTCGATACAGTCATCTCGATGGCTAGAAAAAATCTCGTGTTTTGTCATTAAGCATGATAGAGTAGTACGGAAAGAAAATGCAATTAAAAACAAGGTTTCTCCATTGGTCAGAAAAGCTCAATCTCCTTAAACTCTCTAGAAGAAATCGCCAGTTAACTCTATCATATGCTTTGGCCATATCAATCTTTAAAAACATGTTTCCACCTCTCACCTTCTTATGAAGACTATGTACCATCTCTTGAACAACAGATATATTATCAAAAATACTTCTACCCTGAATAAAGGTTTGATGTTCTCGGGAAATTAATTTGTCAAGTAAAGGGGACATTCTAGCAACCATAATTTTGGATAGAATCTTATATACCACCGAACAAAGGCTAATGGGCTGAAATTTCGCTAAACTGTCAGGAGAATCAACCTTAGGGATAAGAACAATGTTAGTAGCCCCCAACGTACAATTAAGAGGGCATTCCTCAAAATATTCTATGGCCATGACAAGTAGATCCAACCGGATAATTTCCCATGTAGCGATAAAGAAACTCGCACTAAATCCTTCAGGTCTAGGACTACTATCTTTGGGAATAGACCAGAGAGCAGCTTTAAACTCCTCCAATATAAGCGGTTTACATAGTTTCATGTTCTCTTCCTCAGTAATGATCGGTGTCAGGAGTTCAAGACAATTAGCATCCATGGAGATAGGAGAAACAGAGAAAAGATTTTGAAAAAATTGCACAACCCCCTCATGAATAGATTCTGGTGAATTCAGCTTACTACCATCTTCAAGAATCATGTGCTCGATGGGTTGAACCTTTGTTTTATTTTTTACTGATGCATGAAAAAATTGTGTTCCCGTCAGTGTCGTCACCCTCCTTAAGCCATTTAATGCGTGATTTCTATCTCCATAAAGTTTCCTCTCTTTCGAGCCAAATCACATATTCATTACGGCATTGTAAAAGCTGATTTTCAGTTTCAAATAAAAAGATTTCCATCAACGATTGTTCCAGTTGAATCAAATTATTTTTGAACATTCCTATTTCTTATTTCACCTTTCCAAACACCTCACCATTCTAAAATTTTAGAGCTGTTTTTAAGGTCCGCAATTTACGTGCGAGACACACCATTGAAGAACTGCTCATGTTCATCTCCCAGATTTGATTCACAAGGGGCAGAAAGCCAATGTTTGAACACCACGTACTAAGGAACCTGAATGGTCTGTGACTAGCCAAATTCAGATAATCTCTGCATCGCAAAACCATCGGGCAGTGATCCAACGAGGTGCATTCCAAATAAGATAAAGTAGCTTATGGGAATTGGTTCTTAAAATTTTGATTAACCAAAATACGATCAAGGCGAGCCCATATACGTCGTGTGCCCTGTCACCTATTGCACCATGATAGCTTCAATCCATCGAAAGGAATATCCATCAAGCCAGAATCATGAATAAAACTGTTGAACTCCCACATGGCCATAGAAAAGGAGGACATGCAACCCAATTTCTCATCAATGGAGAGTACAATATTGAAATCTCCTCCTATAATCCATCCATTATTTCCATTCTCTAAGCTCGTCAACTTCTCCCATAATTCCTTTCTTCATCTCGGACAACAATTGGCATATACAAAAGAGCAAAACATCCGAACACATCCCAACAAAACCCATCCAGATATCTTTTGCTCCGAAAAACTACTAACTGAAAAAGATACGTCATTATTCCAGAACATCCAAATTTTACCTCTTACCACGACATTTGAAGCGTAGTGTGGAAATCTTAAGTGTCGAGCCCAACAGACAATTTTTTCAACAGATATAAAAGGTTCAATGATAACAAGCATAGAGGGGTTATATTGTTTTTTCAGACCCATTAGTCTACTTTTGGAGGATACCACACCCCTAGCATTCCATACAAATACATGCTTGTGGAACAGCATACTTGAATGCGAGAGGATCGCCTAGCAGGTCTCGGCTGACCCCTGCTATATTTAGGTGGGTTTGTTTTTGCAACTTCAACAGTTATCATCTAGACATTGATTGTTAGGAAAGTAAAAAAATATCCCAACATTCATGGGACCAATATATGATGTATTAAATGTAGGATCATTACATTCCTGTTATATTTTGATTGCCTAGAATATATTAGCACAATTATAGGAAAATATTTGTATAAATATATGTCTTGTGATTCAATGAAATTATTCAATTATAGCCAAATATTTCTTCCTCTTTTCATGGTATTAGAGCATGGAACAATACCCTAGTTTTTCTCCTTTTTTTATTCTTTTTTTTTTCTCTAGTCATTGACACGACGAATGAAGAATTTTTTAATATGACGAATCAGCAGCCTGCGAATAAAGGCAGGCAAGATGTTGTCAATTCCAATTCGATCCACCACTTCGATCATCCTGGAATGGTACTTGTTTCCAAACCCCTTAATGGAGATAATTATTCGACCTGGAAGAGAGCCATGGTCATCTCTTTGAATGCAAAATCCAAATTAGGTTTCATTGATAGAACAACCAAAGTGCCATCAGCCACAACCAATCCGAAAGAATATGCATAATGGAATATGCGACGATATGGTGCTATCATGGATTCTTAATTCCATTACACCAGATATTGCAGAGAGTGTTATCTTTTCAGCCAATTCCCAAGAAGTGTGGAAAGACCTTCAAGGTCATTTTTCTCAAAGCAATGCTCCTCATATTTTTCAGATTGAAAGGGGCATTGCTTGTCTTGCTCAAGACCAATTGATTGTTGCTGCCTACTAAACAAAGCTTAGAAGGTTGTAGGATGAACTAGGCTCGTATAATGACACTACATGTTCTTGTGGCCCAGATAGTAAGAGGTGCAGATTGATGAAATTTCTTATGGAACTCAATGAGTTCTACAGTGCTATTCGAATTCAAAGGTAATTTTGCAAAAGATACTTTTACAACGTTTAAAAAACGTTGCGATAGACCTTTTCGCAACGTTTTTTAAACGTTGTTGTATCTCTTCCCTCAACGGCAACACCGACCTCCGCAACACACGTTAAAATGCAGCGTTTTTTAACCGCTACAAAAGATTAATTTTGGTGCAGTGAAGATAAAATTAAAAACCCAAGAGTTCTATTCAGTTGCTTGGCCTAATACTAAGATTCCTAATCAAACCAAGAACTATATCAACAAGCATATATCACCTACATTTATTCAAGAAAATGGAAAAGTGTTAGGTAAAAATAAAATTCATGTAGCTTAAATACGAAAAGAATGAAAGCTTGAATCTTGAGATATTACGAGAAAGTTGCCGTGAGCTCACAATACTTAAACATGCAATTCACCTCGTAAAACTAGGTTCCAGTGCTATGAAACGATCACTATCTTACCAACATATAAAATCCAATTTAAATACAAAAACAACAATTGAGCTACTCCTGTTACCAAGGTTATGATCTTTAAGGTGGAGTTTCAAGATTCAATAGAACAAATATCAAATTCTTGGGGATTCAGAAACATACCTACCTACCAAAAACTCTTTCCAGTGTCGACATATTAATCAGTGATTTGCAGTTTAGTAGTATGTTCTAGTGGAGGGATATTCATGGGCACCATCCAATGTTGCTGGTCATTATAATTGTTACACAAAACTCAAACTAAATATTACAGATCTATTGAAACTCGAAAACCTATTACAAAAGTTTATCTCTATAAAACTACCGAACACCAAAGGATCACAAATCTAAGGCTCGGAATAAGGTACCCTTATGTTTCAACATCTTGAAGCCCAGATTCACCCAAGAACCCTCACGATACACAGTAAACGTGAAGCTTCTTCTATGGACCAGAAGATCTCAATGCTACCAACAACAACACCTGGTCTTTTCACCTTATTTCACATAAAAATCACACTCAAGAAATAGATTTAAGAGATCTTCACAACAGAAGAAGAAGATGAAAAAGAAAACACAGAAGTCTCTAGAAATCCTCGAGAACAAAAGATAGAAAGAATGAATTCATTGAAAACCATTCAGATACCACAAAATATCAAGGCATCGAGATTGGTAGCAACTCATCTAACGGCCTAGAGAAACTTAACACTTTCAACAATGGAAGAACAACTAAAGTTGCATAGCCAAACATGTTTTTCTTACTAGACAGGGTATTGGGCTTCACTGGGCTCACTTTAGCTGAATGATCGGCATTAGTATTGGGCCAAAGGCCATATCATCATTGCCTAAAGTGGGTTGGGTTGACATCATAGCCTCACAATAATTATTAGTGTTGGAAAATGAGTTGAAAAAAATGAGTATGTGGCTGACTTTGGCATAAGTTTTGAGTGAGACCCATTTGGCTATTTTGGAAGATAAAGATTGATTTGTGTTCTTCTCCTGAGTACATCGAAATCATGTATTTACTTACCGAAATTGATGCTCGGGTGAATGAGAAGTTGAAGGTCAAAGTATGTCAATTAAAAGGAGTTTATGTTGGTGGGAAAAATAGAAATGTGTTTGTCCCACATAGAAAGTGGATGAAAATAAAACTCACTTTAAATATGGTTGCACTTTGGAATGGTGTAATCATGTGTAGTATAGATGCTCTCTCCACGTGCGCGCAGGGGGTGTAAATCACGGACCGAAATAGGTTTCGGACCTTAAACTTGTGTGCGGGCGCGACCTGCATACACGAATGTTGTATCGAAATGAGCAAAATTAGCCCCTTAGGAGTGTCCATGTTTTGCTATATTTTTGTTTTATTCAACTAACTTTTCATCTTCTGAAACTGTTGAAACTTCTGTGGTAATTGTCATTAAGTGAATGGGCAAGTTACACTCTCAATAGCCAAATATATATCTATCTCTTTTTTCACTTTTCTACACACATAAATTCATCTGAAACTATACAAGAAACTTTTCTGCATACAGTTCTATTTTCTGTCTGCATACATTTTAATTATGTTTGAGTCTTGGTCGTGATATTGTTCAGACACTAAATTAGTTCGCCGAAGTATTATTTGTAGTGCTCAGACTCTACTAGTTTTACCATTGTATCCTGAGAAATGGACACTCGATTTAAACCTTAAGCAAAGACGGTGATGGAGCGAATCTGTTTTAAGGAAGCTGTGTGTAACACAAGCCTCGGATTAAAAGTTTTACTCTTTAATTTGTTTTCAATTTTAATTCGTTTTTCAATTGCTAGATTATTAAATCTGTTATATATAATTGAATATGTTATATTCAAAGTGAGATGCAAAAACTGTATGTCAAAATTCGGTGTTTAAATTATTGCATATACGGTTGCATATACGGTAAATCTTGCACATACGGTATCTGTTTTATACGGTATCAGTCTTGCATATAAGCTATCTATTATGTAAATACAGTATTTATTAAACCGGTGTTTGTTCACGTTTATTTTTCCCAACAATTAGTGTAATAGTTCGTAAAGATGTGAGCCGAAGATGTAGGAGACATAAAGGGTGTTGCTTTCGCAAGTGTTGAAAGTGAAGATGCAAAGCAAGAGATAGAAAAGCTGAGAATGGGAAAGGAGTTGTCTGGTGTTGTTTTGATGGGAAAGGAGGCGCTCAGTTTTGGGAGTGGAATTATAGGAGGTTTAGCAAACATGGTAGCGGTGGTGGTGAGGTCGCTTCCATGGTTCACACGACGAGCCTATTTGGCTCAACTCCACTGAGCTCAAAATTGGGCAAATTTACAAATGAGTAATGCTATTTAATCCTGACGAATCTACGTTAATGTGGCATAAAATGATAGATAAAATTGGTTAAGTTCAAAATAACCTATTTACAAGCAAACTTATAAGTGAACATAAAAGCTGTAAAACAAATATTTTATCAATGTTACGTAGAGTTATTGTTTTATTAAGTCATTGTGTGAGACTGTTTCCCTCTCTAATGACAAATATAAGATATTTATTGCCTCAGGTGATCAATTAACAAAAAATGTTATGTGTAAAATTAATTACAAATTGTAATAATATGAATTACTTATATCGACGAGCACTTCCCTAGAATCCCCCATTCGAATTGGAGAATGCTCGTTCGTTTTATATATTTAGTCACCGTTTGGCCTTCATTAAAATTTTAATACATTTTCTTCTTTCTTCTTTTCAACCACAAATATTACACTTGAATCATTATTTAAAAAATCTCATTAATCATGGGCTTAATCCAAAATTCTGTGAAAGGGGCTTTGCCCATTCTGCTATAGGAATATCAGTGGGGGGTCAAACCAGTACTGTTGGGAGGAGATCAGATCATTAGCTCACAATAATCAACAATAATGTGCAAGAATTTAACAAAATCAGAACTGAAAATAATCATCAGAATCTGAAAACTGCAATACTGTGAAATAAACTATACAGTACAAATTGAATATTAATCTGGAACCAAATAATGACAGAATATAAACTGAAGAAATAGGGCTGAAACCGTAGCTTTGTAAACAGCCGGAAAAACCCAAGGTTCGCCTTCTTCAAGCATGCGTCTCAGTCACCGGAGAATAACCACCGGAGAACATGAATCAAACCCCAAGGTAAGGCGTAGAAGGTGGACACTCAGACAAGGCCGATTATTACACAAAATATGAGATTTCTCTTCACTATACACAGTTCACGCAAGAACCCGCACTCAAGCAGTGAAAATCACACAAGATTTACAAGCTAATTTAGTGAAATCAGAAATCAAATGAGAATATTTGATTTCAACAGAGAAGAGAAGCAGCTCGAGAGAGAACGACGCAGAGTAGGGTTAAGAAAAATGGATGATTCTCGAATCAATTAAAGTTTCAAACCCGATACCCATTTTTAAGTGAGTCACACAACAGTCACCCATCCAACGGTGTTGGGGGTGACACGTGGTGACATCACAGGCGTCCAAATAAAAGGGTAAGAAACACGATTAAGCCTTCATTCCAAAGAAACCCGTTTCTTACCATTTCAGAAAAAACCAACACAACTTGGGCTGGACTTCAATACCAGCTGGGCCAAAGTAATTTAGCCCAAAGGCCATAGCATCATTTTGCCAATTTTTTCCTTTCAAGTACAATGATTTCGTTCTAGTTTATTGCATTCAGAGAAACTTCATTTTCCCTCATGCCATTAATAGTGGAAATTTCATCAGTTCGACAAGAAGTAAAAAGTCAACACAAACTTTGGCCTTTTGTCCAAGACTCTAAACCATAAAATGCATGAAACTTCTCATTTTTTCTTTTAGTTAAGAATAAAGGAAAGAATTAACTGGATATAGTTGCACAGAAAATTAAAATCAGTCTTAAGTAAAGTAATGAATTTTATTATTGCTTGGTTATACACGAGAAGCTAAAGAGATTAATCTACGTCACCCATACAGATGTCAGCCGTTCGATCAGACGGCGGAGCCCATGCATTCATAACCAATGAAAACGACGGCTCAGATCTTGTCAAGCTTCTCAGCCTTGACGATAGGATTGGCCTTGGCAATGGATTCCCTCCCCAATTGCTTGTAATCAAACGTACAATCATGTTGTTCAGGATACCTATGGGATCCACAGAACATGACCCCACACCTGCACTTGAATCCCGTGAGACCCAGGCGCTTCCGGCAACCGGCGCACCTGTTAGGTTTAATCTGCTTCGGCGCCGCCACGGCCACGGAGGTGTCGGATTTTTCAGTTTCCGCCACCGCTTCGGCGGAAATCGGAACCTTCTCTAGTATTATGTGCGGATTAATTGTATAATTAACTGATTCTGGCCTTGAAGGAGTTGAAAATGAGGAGGATTCCGATTGATTGAGCGTTTTTTCCATGGCGATTTTGGCTTCTCTTGTTTCCCCTTCCTTGACGCAATAATCTTTATAACACTTGGAACAAAGATTAAGAGTTGTAGGGCTGCCAAAAAAGCCACAACTATTTGCGCACGGCAGGTGTCCTCCGGCAGGCTCTTGCCATTTCTGTTCTTCCGCCATCTCAGATCCGATCAAATATCAAAACCCAAACAATAAGAGCAATTGATATGAATTTCACAAAATATCAATCAATCGCTCAATCCCACAAACAATATGAAATTACACGCAAATGGAAACAGAAACTGAATCAGAAGGCGAGTTTGGTGGTGGGGAGAAGAAAGTGCTAAAATAAGGGTATAAATTGAGGGTTTGGAAATTGGTGACTTGATTTTGAGGAAATTTACAGGAAAAGGGTGTGAGGTTTCGTTTGATTTATACTAAACTTGGGAAAAATAAATTGTATTATTTTATAGGGCTGTATTAATCCTTTGAAGCTACGTAAAGGAGACGGCGGGTGGCTGTTTTTGGATTTCTTCAAGGCCGCGTTTTTCATGAAATCAATGTCTAGGGGTTAATTAGGGTGTGTTTGAGCCGCATTATTATGGAAGAATGTATTTTAAAATAATACATTGATGGAGAATGTGTGGTTGAAAAAGAAGAAAAGATTATTAATGTGATGAAAAATATTATTTTATTGAAAAATATATGATTGAAAATAAGTAGAAGAATGAAAATAAAAATTTTAATGTGTACCAAACAGAATCTTAATTAAAAAAATTGAATAATTATACTTATGCACGAGTAGTGACACCAGGGCCGTACCTGTGATTTTCGAGGCCTGAGGCGAACTCC
>CAIGRO010101281.1:0-10010 GCA_903798355.1 Fraxinus baroniana | reverse complement strand
TCTCTTATTGATTGTGTTTGCTTTGATTAGCTTCGTCAAGTGGCGGAACTGCCCCACGACCGATCAACATACTAAGAATGACAACCATCATTTTTCCCCTAAAAGGCAGCTAGAAAGCATTCGAGAAGATTTTAGTTTCTTAGCGTAGCTAGGAACTCAAATCAAACTCGCCCATCTTTTTGGGCAAATGGATCCAAGAACCAATCCAATTAATCCATCGTTTTTTTAAAAATTAAATAGTCTATAAAAGACAAAAAAAAAAAAAAAAGAGGATTCCTCGTTAAGTGGAACATGTGAAAAGCTCGTTTATTCTATTCATTTTGTCGATCTATTCGGAAATTCAAAACATACTCTCGCATTTTCCATTCGTGTGCACAAAGCCCTTTCTTGTTTGGCGATAGTTCCAAAGCATAGGATGAACCTTGGAAGACTGCCTTAAGACATGGCTAACATACCCAATTCAACATTCTTGAAAAACAATCGAATTGAGGGTTTGAAGGAAAATTGGCCACGCCATTTTCTTTTTCATTGTACATTTTACTTAAGATGTCCTTTCAAATTCTAGATATTTTCTATGATATTAAATATTTCATTACGACTCTTCCTCGTTTGCACTAGCATTCACTATTATTATCTTAAATAATTGGCAAGGAATCTCAACCAATCGATCTCTTTTACTCACGCCGAGTATTGAGAAAACCTTAAATATACTATCCGTTAAATATACTCTTCCCCTTAAACCACTAACCTAACTCATTCTCACATCAGAGTGAAATCCGAGATGAGGTATCAGTCCCCTCTTTGCATGTTACAACCCACTCCTTGAAGGACATCAACTACCACATCAACCCGAGTGAAAATTATTATACATGACCACCTTCTTGTAATGGAATGATGGATTTACAAATGAGCTTACTACTGATTTATTTAATCACCATTTGTAACTCCTCCCACGTAAGTCTCTAGATTTGAGCTTGTTACACAAAGTATCACAAGCTTCTTGCATCTTTTCCGAATCTCTTCCCAAGTCCTTCCAAACATGTAGGTTGTCGACCCATATGTTAGATCAATCGTATCGCTTTCTTCATTAGTATTAATTTGAATAATTAGTTGTTAATAGAAAAATCAAATTCAAAATCCTAAATTTAATTATGTGATTTGCTCAAGTTAATTTTAATTAAAATATACTCAATAATTAATTCTGATAATTAATCAACTACTTTATTACTCCTTAATAAAATCATCCTCTCATCGGGATGTATCACAACACAACTTGATATTTAGTATTTACCCTTTTTGGCGTAGATTAAATCAGATTCTACGTCAAAGTGATGAAATATGAAATTGAAAATTATTTATTGACTTGAGATTAGACCAAAGAGGGGCTTGATTGGATGTGTAAAGATGCTAATTTAACTATGCAAACAAACCATTTATAGATATCAATTTTCTAAAAAAACAAAGAAATCAAATCAAAACCCTATTGCTATAAACAATGAACAAACAAATTACAAAGTACAAACCCACATAACTAAGTACTTAATTAGCATTCTTGTAGACTAATTCAAACAAGATCAACAATAAATTCACAAAAGACGTTCAACTTATAATCCGTCTATAGTGATAACAGTAACTTTTTAAATTGCTTTTTTCTTTATAGCATGCTCCACTCTAAAAAGGAGAGAAAAAAGGCCAACGAGAGGAAAAAGTAAAAGTGTTTGTAGAGCCACTACTCCACTCGGAAAAGTAATAATTGTTAAAACTTTGTTAGATAATCAAACTCGGGCAAATCGTTCTTACCAACTCATCTGGACTCAAGAGTTAACTGATCCGGCAATGTAACCACTAAGCAACGGCCTAGATTCGCCGAAAAAATGAAGGTCACTGTTCCCGATTCCCACGTGGCAGCATCTCTGGAAGTCGTCGAGATTGATGCATCGCGATGATCTAACCGAGTCCGGTCGGGCCACGAATTGGAGGATCTCTTCGAATACTGACTCGTCACAGGGAATGGCAATCGGCCCCGAGTTTGTGAATCCGTACTCTTCCGCAGCTTGAGTGAGAAGTTTCTCGAAAATTGGATGATTCAGATACGTCGCACGCACAACGAACCTCCGGCAACTACTTCCGACGGATATTGCCACGTGTCCCGCCGGCACATCAGACGGAATACCGCGAATGCGGCGAAATGTTGCTTTCTTATGCCATCGCCGGAGCATCTGCCGGATTCTCACAATTTGACTGATTTTGTTGCATTTTCCCATCTCCGATGACGCCGCCGGCGATTGCAGAACTATATATTTGTATAAAAATTTCGCGTATATCTATAGTCGCGGACTCGCAGTATCTTTATGAAAGAAAAGGTGCTAGAAGAATTTCAAACTTGAAATTAAAGTGCAGTTGAGATTGAAAGAGAGAGGTCAATAACGGGTCTTATAAACGTCCTAAGGATGAAATTGCCCCTGGATTTGAAGATATTTACAAGATTTGTGCGGCTGGACTTTCTCATGTATATTGTATGCCAATACTCCCGCCCGGCATTATTTTTCGATTCTTTTTAATTGTTTAACAATTCAATACGATAATTATTTGAATTCTTATTTTTAATAAATTTAAATTTGTCTACGCGAAAACTTGTCACTCTATTCAACTGAAAGGTCTAAATCAAATACGTCATTACAACAATGTCGAAAAGCCCAAAAATTATGCTCTAACAAGCCTTGATTTCACATACTGCAAGTCTAGTCCCGAAGTTTAGCGTCTCAGGAAACTTTCTTCTCATTATTAGGTCGACAAAGTTCGACACAACTGATACACATGCACACATACGAGTAGGATGTTAGACAAAATTTGCATATGATGACACAATTAGTTCACTCTTCTATTATACGAGTCATACATCTAGTTGTTGAGACTCTTTCGTACCGTATAGTAAGAGGAACACTCTTACTACGTGACATTCTCCAATGTTCAATTTGCTAAATGCCCTCATAACGGTAAGTGAGCTTAGCATCAACACATATTCCTCTTACGGACGAATATCACACAACTCTCTTTTCATGTCTGCCCACAGTAACTCTGTACATACTACCTCCACCATCAACCTTCACCATGTACCCCTCAAACATTAGTTTATCGGATGGATGATCTCTGCCGTAACACTACTGCGCATGTTGAGACAATAACACAATCTCCATCTTTGTACTCTACAATGGCGCACCATGAAATTAACTTCACAAAACACGTAAGCTCATTTGCACAATGCTTGCCTTTCTCATCCATCATCTCCGAAGCTTTCTTAGTTATGCTTGCTTGTCGACTCAGTCCGTAGTCCCAAAAAAATAAATAAATAAATAAAATAAAAAAAAATCACACACATGCTTATAGGTAGGATGTTGGACAATACCTACATATGATAACACTAGTTAGTGCATTCTTCGATAATATAGATCATATGTCTAGCTGTTGGTGACCATGTCGTCCCGTATGGAAAGAAGAATACTCTCGGTGCATGACATTTAGTCTACTAATTATTGCACTCGAAAATTCAATCTAACATGTAGCTAGCAAGACTTGCCCAATGAATTATGTATATTATTTACATTCATATTATAAGATTTGACAAGTTCTGATGGATATTTTTAATTTATTAAGGGCATGTTTGATTGGACTTTTGAGAAGTCAAAATTTATTATGAAAATAAGAAATTACTATTAAACATGTTTGAATAATTTTTTGAAAGTATTTTGTTTGATTAGAATAATTTTCTAAGTGAAAAAAAAAAAAGAAAAAGAAAACTGAAGTCTTGCTAAACGAATCGTAGAATCATGTGTAAAATAGATTCAGTGCGTAAGAAAAAAAGAAAATAAAAGGAAAATAAAATTATAACAATAAATCCCCTGCGTCAGACCATGTAAAGATGATATATCATAGAATCTGCAAATTATATTTTATAATACGAATCGGCATGCAATCGTCATTAATGGTAATTTTATCCTTAATAAAGCTTGCAAGAAGGTGAGGAACAAGACAATTTTACATAATAATTTTTCGTATTTGTCCATGATCCTTTGTCTCCCAATATCATTTTAACACAGTAATCGTGATTAAATTAGTTAATTTTGTAAGATTTAGGGAATATATGGTCTTGTCTTTGATATTAATTACACTAATTTTCTAAGTTATGTCGTGCCGTGGTGGTCCACATGGTCATGGTTCAGGGCGGGCCCTTATATTTTGGGGGTCTTATGCCAACTTCAAATATGGGCCCCTATGCTCCTGTTTGATAGATATTAAAATCAAATTTTTAATAAATTTTAATAAAAATTAATGAAATGTATGATTAAAAACTTGTTGGTCATATGAAATGTGTTGTTAAAATTAATTATTAATTTTGATTTAGAAAATAACTAAATACAATTAAAAAAATAAACATAATTAGAAAAATTGGAAGGCAAAATATAAGATTTAAACTCCAACACCAGCATAAAAAAAAGGAAAAAAAATAATAAGAGGATCAGAAAAATTCCAAAACAGATTACATAAAAAATATAGAAGCATTAGTTTAATTAAAATATTAATCAATAAAATGACATTGAAAAAAAATAAAAATAAATGGACAAATAAAACGAAATGCAAGAAGCTAGAAAGTGAAATGAATACTAGTGTCTTTAGCAAAAACTCCTTAAATAAGTGTAAGACCCACCATGAAAGTATTAGAAAAAGTAATAGTCGTAAAATTTGAAGAGAGAAAAGTGACGTTTTGTTTCTTGTTAAGAAAAAAAATGAAGGTTGAGAAGATAAATAAACAAATTAATTATATATAGAGAAAGTAATAGATATGATATATTATGTGATACATAAATGTATGTGATAAGTTTTTTGTCATTAAATGATTTCTTTTTAGAGATATTTATATTTTCAAATTTTATTAGTTTCTTATGTTTGCATATGATAATTCTAATTTAAAAAATTTTGTAATTATAGTTAATGTTTTTCTTCAATTAGAGTATAACCTTACATAATTTGAGGCTCTTGTCAAAACGGGGCCTTAAGCGATTGCCTACGCAACCTATAGTGAGAGTCGGCCTGCCATGGTTTTATAGTTTAGACTTTAGATAAAGAATGATGAATGTTGACCCCAAAAAATGGTCCAACGGTGAGTTCAAGTTGCCTTTTAAGTGTACAAATTTTCATTACCTTCAAATTAAGCTAAGTGTGTGTTTTTACAGTAGAATACAATTAATATAGATCGTTAGATAGTAAACTATGTGGCCTCATCTACCTGACTAATACATCACATCCTAACCATCTATCAATCATGCCATAAATGTCAAGATCTTCTCATATTGTCTTTTCATTCGTGATGGGACAACGTAGGTTGGTAGAAGCGGCGTTGACAGTGTGTTGTCCCATCAATCCTTCTCTGGCGCTTCGGTTTATACGGGTTAGGTTCTCCTGTCGGAGGCTCGACTGGGTATCTTGCACGTGGGGTCGGATGAGCATGCAACCGCTAAACGTAGTATCGGGTCGGCCGTCCTCCAAGCTTTGTGCGAGTTCGATTTCCCTCCACGTGGCTTATTTATTTTATGATTATTTATATGAGTAACAATGAATATTTCTTGCCGTCAAATGGATAAAAATATTTAACTTTCTTCTACCCTTCATACATTTTCAACTTTTATTAGTTTCTTATATTTGCATATGATAATTCTAATTTAAAGAATTTTGTAATAATAGTTTGTGTTTTTCTTCAATTAGACTATAACCTTACATAATTTGAGGCTCTTGTCAAAACGGGGCCTTAATCGATTGCCTACGCAACCTATAGTCAGAGTCGGCATGCCATGGTTTTATAGTTTAGACTTTAGATAAAGAATGATGAATATTTCTTGCCATCAAATGGATAAAAATATTTAATTTTCTTCTACCATTCATACATTTTCAACTTTTATTAGTTTCTTATGTTTGCATATGATAATTCTAATTTAATGAATTTTGTAATTATAGTTTATGTTTTTCTTCAATTAGACTATAACCTTACATAATTTGAGTCTCTTGTCAAAATGGGGCCTTAAGCGATTGCCTAAGCAACCTATAGTCAGAGAGCGCCTGCCATGGTTTTATAGTTTAGACTTTAGATAAAGAATGATGAATATTTCTTGCCATCAAATGGATAAAAATATTTAGTTTTCTTCTACCCATCATACATTTTCAACTTAATCATGAAAAGTCATCAGGAGAGATTAAATTTCACTTATTACTTCATGAGCATGTTGATTTCTATTATTACTCGAGCATGTTGGGCTAAACTTTAAAGTATGTAAAATTTACTCTAATTAACTTTACTCTTAAATATGTTTAGATGTGATAATTTTTTCCCCTATTTTTTCGCTTTAGGATATCGTGCTGTCACGAAATTCGATCAGTCGATAAGTTTTCTTGTACTTTACAGTATTGCAACTAATAAATTTTCTAACAAAACGTTTAATTCTTACATTTATTTAGGTCGTCAAAAGTGGAAGTTTGGGAGTGCTTTTGTAAAATTATTACTTCTTGTGTAGATATTGCTTGTCTAAAAATAAACATAACTTTGCTCGAGAGAGATTGTTAAAATTACAGTATTATCAATTGTCAACCTATGCACAAATTAGATTAAAAGATAGAAGTTGAGGATTTTAACGAATTCTATTAGTGGAATCGGATTCCTAGAACGTTTTCCCTTACAACTCTTTCATCTCGATCTTCATTTGCATTTAGGTAGTTGATAGTAGAGTTTAGTAGATTCATAATATATCATAGTCAAAAGAGGGGCGGATCCAGCACCTGACGAGCCGGGGCGGCCGCCCGTGCTGGATTCGTCGAGAAAAAAAGATTAAAGGAAGATTTTATATTAAAGATATATAAGTTTTAGTGCACAATTGTTTTGAGATAAGCAATGTAACTCAAACGGTTGGTTGCTTACTTTCCATGCGAGAGGACTAAGGTTCAAGTCCTAAAACTGTCATTCCTTATTTTTAATGTTTTGACAAGTAATAAATGAACAAAAAACGTGCCAATTTTTAACCAATAATAAAGTTTTTTTAGCATAAATGTCACATGATGAACAATGTGGCTCAAATGGTTGAGCCTCCACTCTCCATGCTAGTTGAAGGGGTTTGATTCATTTCACTAATTCACTTGCAATCTTTCGTTTAATGTTTTGGCAAATAATAAATAAATAAAATTTGTACCAATTTTTAATCAATAAATGGTGTTTTTTGTATTGTGAACTCCTTATTTTGTCTTCAAGAGATTGTGAGTTCGATTCCAAGTATCTCATCCCCTTTTAATTTTTTTAAAACAAATTAAATTGAAAGCCTAAACAATTATATATTATTAGTTTTCGTTTCCGAAATATCCTTTTTAAAAAAAGTATTGACTCAAAATATTATTTCATAATATATACTTTTAGTATTATATTTTATCAATTTATTTTGTAAAATTAAATTTAGACAATTTAAGTACTTTTTTTTTTCTTTTAAGAGTTGAAAAAACATTAACTCAAAAATAATTCTAGTTCTAAAAATTATTGTTTTTTGGAAAAACATTAAGTCAAAAATATTTATAGTTCTAAAAATTATAGTTTTAAAAAGTTTGCATAAACTTCGTCTAAACTCTTGTTTTTCTTTTCCGTTTAATCACGTTTTAAGTATAAATTTCGTCTTGTCTCTTTTAAATTCGTAAAAATTTGAAACTATCATCCATATATGATTGAGAAATGTATTTTTTTTTTAATTATATTGCGTTTTATTGAATTATATTTTCATATGTATATAACTTTTATGTTTTAGAGAATTTGTATATTGATTTAAATTTTTTTAATATTATTTAATTACATATTAATAAACAATCTCGTTATTACGGCGGTCAATTGGCCGCCCTAGCTGGCTCAATCTCCTGAATCTGTCCCTGGTCAACGACCTTGTACACATTTGGTCGTGATAAGAAATCATTCTATAGACCACTTGTGGTTTCACAAAAGTAAAACATATTGAGGGGTTAGGTGCAGAAATAAATTGCACCCGTTGATAACAGGAATTAGGTAATGATCAAGAAAGTGAAAAAGGAGAGAACAACAAAAGGCAACATTTACATGGCCATTGATCGCTCAAACTGTAACCACGCTCAAGAGCACAAAGTAAATCATACTGCAAGACAGAAAGTACAAACCTCGACGAATATGAGAATAATCAAATCACAACATCCATCGTATAACTCAATAATATGTTAGCAAAACAGTTTATTTTTCGAAAATTAATGGTATGTCGATATTTTTCGAAAATTAATAATATATCGAGAAATACTTGATATATTTTCGAGTAACGGTTGTTTCTGATCCTAATTGTTCATTTCTCATCATCTTTAGTTCATTTCGGTCCCTGACCACATTCTCTCTCGTTGCCATTGATATAATCATTTCGTTGGAGGTATTCTTGATGATTCCATTGACATGCAATCAAGTCATTGAGGACAAAGAACAAACATCCATTACTCATAACATGTCCGAACTAAGAAAAGCATACTTCAAGAATGTACGTAAGATTTCGCAAGTGTACGAATTGTGACAAATAATTAAGTGAATTTATCAAATTTGAATATCGTCCCACGAAAACTACTATCTACTATAAAGTTTTAAACTAATCTAATTTCAATTTAAATTAAACTGATAACTCATGATGTGTTTTCTAAACAAAGTTCTAATAAATAAAATAACAAACTCAAATTAAAACTGTAGATAAGATTACGTGATTTGATAGTTATGATTTCGGATTTCACTTAAGTTATTTATCATACATTTAATTCCAATTTATTCAACCATCTCTTCATACCAGCTAATGATCGAATTAATCTATTGTATTTAGTGATCTCTCTCGAATAACATTAATCCTATACATATACTCGAATTTACTATATCTTTATGTAAATTCACACACATATGAACGTATTAATCTATAAAAATTCAACAAAGACCGCATAGATTATAATTATCTCTCAATATTTTATAATGTTTATGTTAATTATTGCATGGGGTTAGAATTATACATCACCTTTCGGTCTCAGTATTGTCCATAAATCAATTAATTGTTGCGCAAAATATTTAAAGCATTAAATACACATTAATTAATTATAAAGTATCAAAATGACGTGAAAATTTTGAAATTAAACATATAATAAAAATCTTAAACTACGTCAATCCTAATAATAAAAGTATTTAGTCACTCATAATATTGAAATTAAACACGTAAAAGTGAAAAGACATCATCAATAATTGACGAAACGTGATTTGACTTCCCAAATTTTTGCTCCAGCTTCAGTTAATTTCTTCTCTCTGCGTATGCGTGAATTGGTGCTTAAATAATGAGTTCAGCCCTTTTTTCTCTCACAGAAGCTGCCGGTGCGTGTTGGGTATATATTTGAAAGCAACAGCCTCTGTTTTTACAATTTCAGCCGTAACATTTGACTTTTCTTCTTTTCCTCCTCCTTTTCTTTCTCTTTGTTTTCTCCTGTGGGGGTATTTCTATGTATAAATCAATTGCCATCCTTTTCCTTCAATTTCAGCCCCTGTTTTTCCTTCATGAAACTGCGGCTTTTTTTATTTGTGTACGTGAATGAATATACAATTTCAATTAAGGTTGTTCGTGGATCGGTTCGATTCGATTCGATTATGCTCGATTTCAAAATTTTCGAGTATTTAATAAATGGATCCGTCGAGTCCAAATATAATTATGGAACCGTTCGGGTTCGATTTCGTTCGGGTCGATTCGGTTCGGTTCAGTTCCTTTCGGTTCCATGCCATAATTAAATTTTTTAACATTTATAGAAATACTACATAAATATAACTAATGACATTTCATTCGTAACTTTTACAAATTAACGTAGTCCAATTCAAAAATATATAAATAACTAGCTGTCGATAACATTAATTCAATGCATACAAATACAAAAAAGGGGAAAAAATTAAAAATAAG
>CAIGRO010101273.1:0-13316 GCA_903798355.1 Fraxinus baroniana | reverse complement strand
ATACGTACATTCAATATGGTCAACACGACATTCATCTTATATTTTAGTTTTCCTTATGAGAACGATCATATTCTGTCCAATTTAGTGATCTTGTCTTGAACCTCTCACGTTTGTATAATCAACACTATCATAAAAAGTATTGACACTGAACTTTTGTGTTTATTTCAATTAGATGATTTTCAGTTTATCGTAATTAAATCACTTGATTTATACTTGTATTTTATTACTTGTTCAACATTTCACCATTAATTTCATNATTTATAACATTATTCTCTTCTTTGATCACTTTACAATTCAATATTCGGAATGCCAGTAATGGATACCGAATTTAATGATACTATCATATTGTGGAGAAATTCTTTAATACATAAAACTGATGTTGACAAAACAATTTTTATTTGACCAAAGCTCTTTTTCTTTTTTCTTTTTCTTTTTTTTTTTTTTTTTTTTTTGGGAACTATGTCGGCCCCTGTTTGGGCTCCATTTCCATCAAAATGCATTCTCTCTCTTTCTTTTCAACAACATATTTTCCAATAAATAATATCACATGTAAATTCAAAATACATTTTTTCCTAATATTCAAGGCTGAACATATCGAACACAGTGCATTATGTTCTGAAACAGAACCCAAGACATAAATTTCCAATTGCAATCCACCCAGATGCATCAAACTTCCAGATTTTCAGTGTCAAATATCAGGACTATAGCAACTTAATTCTAACAATTACAATGGAAGAGTTCAAGCAAATCCAGAAAAACCTACTATATTATCATATCTAAGCACTGGTACACTACACGATCTATGAAACAACGTGTATTTTAGAAACCATAAGTAGCCCAGAAATGCAACATGCACTAAAATGAATTATATATTGCTACCTGAAACTTTTCCCAACAGTTCATTGGCAACCGAAATTCCTGATGAATGATCAAACTGTTCTCCTGTCAGGAAAACTGAATGTGGCTGCTGGAAACTTGGACTCAAGCTCGACTCAAATATTGAATGTGAAAGCGCCATTTCTTGTTTACTGAATGCTGCATCCGTGTTCAGCCTTTGCTTTTTTCCAGGTCTATCACGAGGGCTATCAATTGATGAGTTCACGTGACAACCTGAATCTGGTGTCAGAGGCTCCTGATGAGAGGAGAAAGATTCGTCTAGTGAAAGGCTCTTTGCTATTGCACGTTCTTTGGCAGGCCTGTCCAGATGGGGAGACTCTGATGTTGGAGCAGGGGTTGCTGGGTGACTTTTGTTATCTGATTCTGGGCAAGTATCTTCTGCTACAGGAGCTGAGACCCCAGAACCAGGAACTTCTGAAAGGGCTCCATTTCGTCGTTGTTGTTCTTCAATTATCTTCTTTAAATACTTCCCTTGGGCTTCTATCCTTAACTGTAGTTGTCTTTGAACCTGTGGTTCATCAATTTAGTCTCAGGACCAAAGATTCAAATTATTTTCAGTTGAATTAGTAATCCCAAGATTTTTAGGATTTTGTATCTCTTTTATTTGTGTTTTCCCTGTGGAGAAAGATTGACAGCAAAGTTTCATGGAACCATCTATATCTTAGAAAACTGGTTCCATGAAACTTTGTTTCTAGCAAGTAGAAAATGAAGAAAACTGGGTCTTGAAAAATAAATAATGAAGTGAATATTCTCATGCCATTTCTGAATTTTGAAGAGAGATCAGTGGATGCCACTTTCTCATCCGACCAATTATTTCACAACAGTTTGGAGATATACATTTTATTGCACTAGTACGCCAATTCCTCTATAATTCAACAGCCACTACAGAAACATGAAGTCCTCTTAAAACATGCTCTCCTAAGAGATGAACTTATTCCAACACAGCAAAGCCGTTTAATACCAGGAGAAATCTGGCGATAAATTTAAATCACCACTGTCTCGAATGTTTGCATGGATTCCTCGTAAGGTGGAGAAAGAATGCAATGTGGATTATCAAACTTTTCTATGAATTTTTCATGATTAAATATAGCAATACTTTCCTACTTTGTTAAGGCAAATAGACGTGTTTAAAGCATGGGAGTCATATTTTCGCGTCCAATACAAATGCATCAAGTATGTCAACCTGCCAATATATCAATTGATCCAGGAACAAGTAGCTGATATATCAAGAAACTTGCACGTGGAAAGCAGCGGAAAATAGTCCCCAGGGAGAAGGGTCGGAAGTGTACCTCCAGTTGTTCATGCAGACGCTTTTGGACCTCCATTTGCAGTTTAAGTGCTTCATTGATTTGCATTCCGCTGCAAAAAAAAAATGAAATATTATTGTCTCACATTGAAAGGCTCACTCATATGAATCCATGAAATGATCATAAAAAGGAAATGATTAACAAAAAGAGAAAGTAATTTACTTACGATGAATCATCCAAACTGGAAAGCATATCTCCAGATTCCTTCTTTTCAGCTTTTACCCCTTCATAAAATTCAAAATGAAATGTGTTCAAGGAGCTTTACTAAAAAGGTATCCTTGAAATTTCAGCATGTTTTGAAAAATTCAGGCAAGGTAAAAATACTATAATATCTGCATCATTTATGAAGTACATACCATCCGATGAAGAATCTGGAAGATACTTGGCAAGTCGATATTTCTGTGTGCAACAGTCAGCCATGTTACCAAGCAGACAAAATAAGCTGGCATTTGAAAGGAATATCCTGGAATAAATACCTGTAAATGGCTTTTGACATGATAAATTGTTAGCCCCTGAACCCCCATAACTCTGAGAACACCTTTTGGAGTAGCACCTGAAATTGGAAAGTAAAATCTTACAACTTTCCCATGCTGATGCATGAATAAATGAAGAGAAAATGAATTGCCCAGCTGAAGCTCAAAAATCCACTCACTAATACATTAGTAAGAACATAACACGAGTCCATTACGAATATTTGAAAGTCAATATGAAAGCCAACGTATAAAACTTAAGCTAAAATGACAGTCTGTCTTTCATCTATCAGGGGAGCTTGGGGGAGTTGGCTAAATGAAAGTCAAGATGACTCACGATCTGGTCCACCAAGTTGCGCTACAGCATCAACAAACCGTTCATGAAGCTCATGCGTCCAACGAAGCCGCTGCTTAGAGGCCAAATTAGGATTGTTGTTGGCATTGTTGCCTGAACTGATGGGATCCATTGTGCTGACACCACAGTCTAATGGCTGACTGCGAACTATTGGATTGCTATGGACTAAGCTTGAGGTAGGAACACCCTTGGGTTGATACATATTTCATTAATCTGTAGACAGGATCCCAGAAGTCATAAACGTAAAAAATATACTACCCTGGAAAATTTGGATATCCATAAAAAAGAGTAATGAAGGGTCGTTACATAGAAATAAAACCTTAGGAATACAAGAGGGATGGCATCAAACCACATAATAAGATTCAGTTTGGTGGTCATGATGATTAGACACCACGCTAACGGCTGAACCATTGTTTTCATTAACTAAGAATGTATGTGGTGATGGTGCAGGGTCAAGGCGAGTGTATAGCAAGTAGCCACTCTATGTCTATTGAACCAAGATATTATCTACATCCACCCATCTTTAGTGTAAAAATGAAGTGCAAAAGAACTGGTGCCCTGAAGCAATATTCACATTCCACAGGATGCTTTAAATCCGTACAAAATCATGACTTCTGACACGTCTTTCTCGTAAAATAGTGAATATTTGAAGCCTTGTACGAAATGCACTAAAAGTTAAGATGTTTAAAATAGTTCCTGTCAGTTGTGAGCTTCGAAAGTATCTCCAGTCACTTCTGAAAAAAGGTAAGATGAAGGTTCCTATTTCCTGTACTGAGCGGGATATAAATGAACTACCTATTCCTGCAGATTTACCTATAATAGCGAAACATATGGAGTATATATGTTCATCACCTCCGAAAAACAGGTGAGCCCTACGTAAGCACGTCGAGATAATTATGCAAATCAACCACAAGAAACCATCAACTATCAATTTTAAAACAAAAATGAGTACAAATCAGATTCTCTTTACTCTTTAAAATCTTTTCATTTAACCATGTAGTGCTCCAAGATTACTGCCTATAGCAGGTGCTTCGCATACAAGCAGGACTGCAGTGAAGTTAAGTTTTCAAATTTATAAGATCAGCAAGAGAGTAGTCAGGTTGTACTACAGAGAATTGATTATGTTACTAAGATCTTCACTCATCAAAATGAATACCTAAACAGATACAAAACCAGGTATACAATAATTCGTACCGAGAAAGGTGAGCAGAATTATAAATTTCATCATTTAAAGTTTAGACTCTCCAGAAAATTACACAATAAAGACTGCAAATATACATATATCCGTGTGTGTCTTGCAATTTAGCACACAGTCAGTAAACTGAAACGAGAAAAAAAAAACAAAATTTTATGAATAATAAGAAATAAAGACATAGTAAAATTCTTCACTAGATTACAGAATCACTCGTTCAAACAAGACTTTAAAAATTAAGCACCAATAAATTCACACGACAGGCGTTCCAGAGATTATAAATAAACTGATCACTTCTTTTTGAAAAATTAATTTGCACGAATTAAAAGTTTGAAACTCAAATAAGAGTTGACCAACTCCCAAAAGCACAAAGAAAGAATTATTCCTAAAAATTGTGAGCAAATTAGTATTTAAAAAAAATAAAAAGAAAAAAGAGAGAAAAGAAAAATCGTACCCAGATCTATGAAATTCCACCCGCAATCCTCCGAATCCTCGAGCTTGCTTTAAACACTAATAATAATCCAGCCCAAACTAACTAAAAAATTAACTTTTTTCCCAAAGCTAAACAAAACCCTCCAAGTTAAGAGCAACATATTAAATTAAATTGGGTTTTAGTACACAAAGTTTTGGGAAGAAAAGAGGGTTCAGAGCGAAAAATCATTTGTTCATTGGTTTGGTGTGTGTATGTGTAAGTGATAGGCAGTCAAACAAGGGAAGAGTAATGCTGTTCATTGGTTTGGTGTGTCTAGGTGTAAGTGATAGGCAGTCAAACAAGGGAAGAGTAATGCTATTTATACCGAAGGGCCTTTTTGTCTTTCAGGAGAAGAAATAGAATTTTGAATAATATTTTTTGAAGAATGTCTAGTTAAAAAGTAAAGTAATTTTATTGATTTGTGTGTAGAATATTCTATTAAAAAAAAGATTGAACCCCAACCTTGAGAGCCCCAACCGACCTTGTCATGGACCATCGTGGAGGAGGTGTGCCTCCCAGGAGCCAGGGTGGAGAGCTTATGGATAAGCTTATGCTATTAGGCCTATGGTAACTCTCGCTTGCAACAAGGTCAATTCCACCTTCGTGGGGAATCGAACTCTGCACACTACTGCGCTGAGCCCTAACCGCCCTCCCTTTTGCCACTGGTATGGTAACTCTCGCTTGCAACAAAGTCAATTCCACATTGCGGGAAATTGAATTCTGCACACTATCGCACTGAGCCCTAACCGCCCTCCCCTTTGCCACTGGGAGATTTGCCCTGAGGGCGTGTAGAATATTCTATTGAATGAATATGTGGTGGAGATTGTTTATTGTAACAAATAATATTTGAGAAAATAGATGAAACGGGTGGATTCATTATTCCTTATATTTATCAATTACTCTCTATTTTTTTCTTACAAAAATTGAACTGTTTAATTTCATTATTTCACATGAATTATCATATTACTGACATTCGATAAATAACACAGTCATAGAATCTTTTGCTTTAACCATGATCATCTCTGATTTAGTCTGACACATTGTGAACCCACGTGGGGTTAAAAACTATTTACTGACTCGACACCCGTGAACATTTATTTGTTTCAATTTTACCTATTAATCAAAATTCATTTAATCAAAACACATGGATTTGTCCGGCCTTCTTTTGTAAATGAGATATTCAACTTCAATTCATTTCAATATGGTCTATCAATTAAGAACACTGCTACTTGGGGCAGGTTACCCTTTTCAAATGACGCTCCTGATTTGACCCGAGATTTAATCCCGGGCCAAGCTGCATTATCGATCAATTAAATTCATTTAAGCATAATACACGCAAGCTTCTTTGACAAATGACACGTTGAGGATCGTTTAATAGAATTTCTACAAAAGTAGAAGAGTTTTTTGAAATAATTATTTTAAACCAACTTTTTCAAAAAGTTTTTTTAAAAAATTATTCAAATATATTATAAAATAATTTTTTAATCTCAAAAACAGCTTTTCACTTTTTTAAGATTATGTCAAATTGGTCCGGAATATTCTTTTGATAAGCAACTTGCTGTCGACAAATCTTTTCCAAGTCCAATGTCACCTTTTTTTAATTTAATACATGTCAAAATTACTTATAATTTTTTTCTATTTAACCATTCAATTGAACTATCGACCATTAATAAAATATGGCTATTTATTAATTCGACATATTTGATATGTCATATTGGGATGCTAATAATTTGTGGAGTGATCAAATTTGTCAATTGTCATTCTTTTTTCATTATATATATATATATATATATATATATAAAAGAGACGTCAATGCTTAAACCAGCCAGTCACATAAGGGCTTTGGTCTTGAAGGACTGTGATTGGTCAGGCGCAATTCAACCAATACATGATCACTGCAAGAAATTTTGAAATTATTGGGATAATTGCAGAAACCGTCCCAAACTTTCTCTTTTTTAGCATACTTAACCTCAACCTTTACTTTATATTGTTCGTAGTTTCAAACCTTTCATTTTTAAATTCCAAGCATTTCATTTTGTTGCACACTTGCACTGCAAACAAATGGATAGAATGTTACCGCTAATTTACCAAGAAAATGAAATTTTGACCAAATTAAAAGAATAAAATAATAACTTTATATTTTCTTCACATTAAAATAATTAAATAAAAAGTAAAAAAAAAAATCATCGATATCTTCCACGTATTTCCTCCCTTCCCCTTCCCCTTCCCCGTCCGAACCCCACCCCCACCTCAAAACCAAAATCACTACCACCCACCACCCACCACTGCCGTCACCACAATCAACGGTGTATTTTAGGGAAAACATCTTCTCGACTGTTGTATTTTTTAGGGTATTTTCCCCAAAACCAGATAAACCCTAAACCAAAATGGAACCCAAATGAAAAATATCTTATCCACTGCCATATTACAGCTCTTGCTTAAAGTCCAAAAGCGCTGTTTGCACTGCCAGAGGCTTAACGACTTCCGACAAAACTTCAAAACTATAGGGAATATGAACCACAACTTCACCGCCTTCAACTAAACTTCCAACCACTGAGATATGTCATCCATCCCTCGACTCACCAATGAAAACCCAAAAAGCAAACCCATCGATGCTACCTGTTGAAAACCCAGAAAGCAAACCCAAAAAATGACTGAAATTTGAGTTGAGAAAGAGGTGATTTTTGTGAATGATCTGGTGTGGTGTAGCAGGGAAAAGGTATGACCCCAGTCAGATTGCCTCCAGATTTTAGGTTCCATCTGACTAATGAAGAGTATTAGGATTGATACCATTTGTTGTGACGCCAATCATCGGATTGATATGTTGAAATTATATGGCAAATAATAATAAAGTATTTGATCAAGCAAAAAAATAATAAAGACAGGAATATGACAGATGAATTAAGAAATTTTATTGACTCAAGAATAATGGAGAAGGGAGAAAAATTATAATAAATCCTATAATTCTAGTAATCTATTTTCTTATACTACAAAATTAAATAGAAGAGCATAATATTTATAGGGAACATGTAGGAAACATCCAAACCCTCTTAATGGAATTGTTGTTGAAGTATGATATCAAAAAATAAAGTTCAAAACAAATTACAACTCATAATGAGCTTCCAAAATAGAACTTCAACTTAACATAGGAGTTCAATAGTATTTTAAACTTGAATTCTTCATGACGTACCTTCAATTAGAATTCTTTAATTACTTTAACAGTTTCAACAAAGGAATTCGGGTCATACCCAAATTCCAACATAGAGTTTGTCAATTATTATCTCAAAAGGAAAATTCATGGCCTATAGATTGAACTTGACATCACTTTAGAAGTTGATCTTTACAAATGTGAGCCTTAGGAATTAGTAGGTTATCCCTCACTTCTCTCATAGTATATGTAGTAATCATCGATGTGTAAAGATATTATATTAGGTGAACTGAAGTTGTTGAAAATGTACCAGGCATAGGCAAGATCTGAGATATTTACTGTGCAAAAAAGGGAGCAATTTGAATGAATAGAAATGTTTCTGGCCATGGCTGAGACCTGAGAGTGATGAGACGAGCTTGAAATTATTTTGGGAAGAAGATGAACTTCGAGCCGTGGTTAAAATGGAGCTTGAAGCTTTCGGGGAAGATACATCGTTGATTTATGAGTTTCATAGAGCTGAATTTGATTTCTGGATTCATATTAACGGTGTGGTGGCCGATGGGGATGGTGGTTTTTTTCTTTCGATTTTTATTTTATTTATTGTGAGCCTTTTTTATTTAATCAAAATTGGTCAAATTTTATTTTCTTGATCAATTGACGGTCAAATTCATCTATTTGTCTTTATGGTGTAATAAAATGAAAGTTTTGGAATTATGAGTGGCATAATGTGAAGATCGAGTTAAAATTTGCGAAAAAGAGAAAAGTTTGGGAGCACCGCAGAAATAATTCCTATATTATTACGTATAGGATGGTATAATACAGCTGTATTTGAATAAAATAAAAACTGCCCGCGGTCGGGTAAAGCCAAATGTATGGAAAATGACGAAGCTGCCTGACCGGCCGAATCTTCTAGGTTATATTCCGGCCCTCTCCTTGTTATTTTTGAATTTTGTACTTTTCTTCTTTGGTTGTATTGCATTTTGTCGAATTTTATTCTTAGGAAATTTCTAGACAATATGGTGTCTTGTTCGTATCAAAAGCGCCTTCACTGTGGAAATGAAATGGCAGTGAAATTTAAAATTTTACAGTGACATTCAAATATTATCTCTATCTTTAGCATTATGGTCCATTTGATTACAAACGTAACAAATGGGTGGAAAAAAATGAAATGGGGAATTGAATTGTCTAAAAATTGTTTTACTGAGAATTGTAATTAATTGTATTTGAATTTTTTACTTGGAAAATGTTGAAAGTTTTATGTCCGATTGACTTTTTTTTATAAAAATTGTCCATTGAATGATAATTTTTTCTACCATTTGATCTAGAATTTGTTCCAATTGTCAAAAAATAAAAAAATTACCATACCTAATACAATTCGTTTGGTTTTATTTTGAATAAAAATTGTCAATAAAAATAATAAATTTTTTTAATTGCCACAAAAAAAAGAGCTGAAAAATGAATTACCACAAAAACCCAAAGAAAATGAATTCCATGAAAATGGAGAACTTCATGCGCGTGGGATGGAAATTGGAAAATGAATTCTCTGCCAAATTTTGCACATCAAACATGGAATTTGTTGGGAAATGAAAATATTTTCGATTTTACATGAAATTCGGGTGGTAGCAAACAGGGCGTAAGTGTAAAATTAAGATAATTTTTGCTATTTATGAATCAAATTCCACTTTGCACCATGTGATGTTTTTAAAATCAACTATGTATTATGTTGTCCTAATGTATTGGTCAAAATTGATTGGGATAAAGTAAAATTGAACTTGCTTTGATCAAATAAATTTCAATTCATGAGAAAACAAATTATAATAAAATCTAACAAAAGCGAATTAGAATTCTTCATTCAATCTTCTGTGTTAACGTCAAATAAGTGTTGAAGTCATGAATTCTACGAGGCAGTTGCCGTTAATTTTTAACAACAGAAGTAGTGAAATTGAAAGGGAAAAAAATGAATGACCAACATGGTGATATTTTCACAATTATTCAATTTAGATTTGTGTCGCCTGTCTATCAAATAATTTGCTTTTCCTTCTCTTTCAAGAAGCAAAGTTAGAATTCAATAATCAATCAAGGTTTAAGTATGCCAAACAGAACCTGATTTTATTTTAATTATGAGCTGCAAGCCAGTAATTGTCACAAAGCAGATATTTTAAATATTCATTGCTTATATCACATTTCAGTATTATAATAAACTCTCTCTCAAAGAGTCTGTCAATTCGTTCCATCTTTAACTGAGCAACTGTTTGGTTCGGATTAAATTTCGATTTTAATCTAAGTTAAAGTCAAACAATCAATATTAACCACACCTTTTATGGGTCCCACAACTTTTCAACCACACATTTTAAAAACTTCTATCACAATTTACTAAAAAAATCTGATTTTAATCTACACCAAACACCTTCTGAATTCAGCCAAACAGTATTGGAATTTTCAAAGAAGAAGATTACATTAGTGACCCGTCCGTAGATTTGCAACAAAAGAACAAATGCGTTTTGCTACTTGTAAACCGAGGTGTCAACCTCCTCACAAATTGGACTGTTTACCATGGTGTCAATTTCGGGTGTACAAATAGCAAAACCCATAACAAATATAAAATATCATTAGGCTCCAGAGTTTAGCACATTCCGAGTGACATCTAACTCAGTTCAAGCATCAGTCTAATGAGGATGAAAACAGTGTGTGACAATTCAGCAAATTAAAAGAGAAATGACAAAAATTGAGAAGACAAAAATTTTGTACCTATAGTAATGAATGAATGGAATATTGAGAAAGAAATCCGATCTTAGCTTGGGAGAAGTTAAGTCTACCATGTTTCTTCCCTTTCGAACTGACCAAAACAGATCAAAGTCGGACACAACAATTACTTCTATATACCATAAGCAGTAATTCCACGGGAATGAACTTGTACTATGAGCAAATATAGGGTATGTAAATCAGATTCACCCCACACGGGAAGTGCACTCGTTTCTTTCCTCCAGGAGGCAATCCTATAAGACTCTCATGGGATGTAAGGCAGCTTTCAGTCGAACAATCAGCATGCTGCAGATGAAATCTAGAGATCCTACTTCAGGGCCATGGATACCCAACTCATTAGCAGATTGTGAACTGTATGACCCAAATGGATTACGTACAGTACTATGTTGATTCTTCGTTACTTTTCCGGGATAATTCCCTACATCATTGTTCGTTTCTCCAATAAATTGATCGGCAAGCATCTTGCAGGCTCTTTCCAACATTGCCATGTACCTTTTTCCGGCATCCTGCCGAATCTGCAAATGTTTTTTAGCCTGCATAAACAAGTTGACGGCCAAATCAGCCAATCCAAGCACAGATTTGTAGTTGATATTGTGAAAACCCTCAGGGAAGCATTCCTGCTTTAAATTACCCAACAATAAGTGCATAATAGCAACCATTTTCACCTCATTAAGAGGAGTATTACTAAGGATAAATCCTCATGTACAGATGAAATTTTACCAGAAGAGTACCAGATCCTCACATGTGTGGGGCCTGCGAGAATAAAAAATGGAAAAAAAACCCCACCCCCCCTATGGTCTGAGTGTCTGGCTGTGTTCTGGTAATTTTTTTTTCTGGCAATCTAACATGGTTCTATTACTAATTCCTTTCCGTTAATGGCATGTTAGGTAAGGAAGATCACTAAACAATATTAAGGAAAGAAAAAGAATCTAAAGTTGTGTTCATTGATACTATCCAATCATGTCAAGTACTTGCCTTAAATGATCACATCAATCAACACTAGGGGTCGGTTCAATACAGATTAAAATCGGATTAAAATTAAAAAATTAGTCGTTATTGTTGATTTTTATTAAACGAGTGAGACCCAATAACGACTATATTTTCAATTTTAATTGGATTTTAAGCACAACCGAACATGTCCTAGAATTTTAAAAACAAATCAGAAAATCTACTTCTGGTCATCTAAAGGTCAATTGGCTGGAAGCTTACTTAAAGCAGGTTATTTTTGAACTTCCATTTGCGCTCTCAATGCTTCCTTGACTTCATAACCCCTAGACACACCATCCATGTGTTTAACCATTGTGTTGAATGTGGAGCATATTCACGCGATGTCAACGACTAGTCATGCCTAAAAAGGTAAGCTTGGCCAAACAAGTTATCATAAATTTTTTGATTAATTAAAAAAGAGAAAAAAATTAAAATTGAAATTGAAATTCAAGCAGCCAAACGAATGGTGGCGTAGTTCCAAATTACTGGGTTTCAAAGAGAACCGAGAACCATTGATTTTCTTATACAAGTATTGTTCTAAAAAGCAGTGTCTAGATGCGAAGCATCACACTTTTTTGTGTTTTTTTATTTATTTATTATATGTTTCTCGTTTAGACATGCTTGGCACATGTTTTTTTTTTAACTCTTTTTTTACGCATTTTTTCTTTAATTGTTAAATAATTTTTAAATTTATTTAAAAATCTAAAATAATACTAAAATAGAAAATTGCTTTTTTAGCTTAGACGGAAGATTGGCCTCGACACTTCGTCACACTTCCTTTTTTTTTTTTTATAAAACACTGTTTGCTGGATCGTTCCATTGGTAATTATCGAATTGAATGGTCCCGATTTGATTCGTTTCGGTTTTAATAACTAGAATTTAAAAATTATAATGCAAATCGTATTACAATTTTTTATTACCAAAAGTTAATACACATCTAAAATCAAAACAATAGACGTCATTCAATGCTAACAAACAAAAAGTTTCATCCTCTTACAAAAATATTGTCAATAAAAATCATATACCAAATCAACAGATAAACATAATTAACTGAAAAAACCCGAAGTACAGTAGGTTCTTGATTCTTGGTTCAGGTCACTGGAATGAGAACCGAACCAAGAAGTTACTATATTTAAGCTAAATCACAATTGGAACCGTTCAAAAATTATGCCGAACCAAACCCGTCGATTTGGGTTTGATTCCGGTTTTTTTGTCCACCATTAGCCAAACTGCTCCCTGAAAATGATTTGATGGCACCATCAATCAAATCAGTTGCAAAAGAAGCCACCTATGGCGGAGCCCTTTAAAGGAGTTGGTTCGCGAGCTTGACCATGCAAGTTGATGAGCAGCTCGGTGAGGATTTCGAACTTGACTCGCTTTTGGAACGAGTCGAGCTGAGCCGCCCACGCTTACTTTTGCGGTATACAGAAGAGCAGCTCGCTCGAATTCTCATTCCTAATCATGCCACGTTAGAATTCACAATATTGTATTGCATGGGACAAAAGAAAAAAAAAAAAAACCAAAATATATTATAATATTAAACTACTTAGCCATGAATCTTCCTTATATACTTGTTTGATTTTTTATGACATACTTAATGGTAGCTTGGGGATTGTTTATGGAGTTTAACTTTCTGATTTGTTCGCTCCTTATCACCTACCAAATATAAAAGAAGTGGAAATTGTAAGAAATGTCCATTTTCCTCTAGCCACTTGCAAAAATGGC
>CAIGRO010101226.1:0-15252 GCA_903798355.1 Fraxinus baroniana | reverse complement strand
AGCTAAGCATTCACACCCCGTGACATTCTGTGTAAAGACATTTTTCTTCGTTCTAACTTTTTGGCTTTTACTATTCCACATTAAATTATAATTTATTTTTTTCCTTTTTTTTTATCAACAACACATTATTCAATAAAATAATATTATAAATAAATAATCGCACATTCTTCAAAAAATTACCATACATCTCACTGTAATATGAAATAATTGGAAGCATCACCAATTGCAAGGCGGCTTGATGGTGATGTTTTAAGCATCTTGAATTTAGCCCATGTTTGGGTTGCATTCTTTTTTTTTTCATTCTCATTCTTCTACTTATTTTTAACCACATATTCTCTAATAAAATAATATTTTCCACCACATCAATAATTTTTCCTTCTTTTTCAACCACATATTTCCCATCACATCAACCAAAAAAATGCATTCTTTTGAAAATAATGTGTACTAAACGGGGGCTTAACTACAATAATGTTCATTAAAATTATAAATAATTAAATATACTTATGCCTACACCTTGTTAAAATTTGGCATCTTACGTTTTTTAAAAACAAAATATGAAAGTTTTTTTAACCTTTCCCTTTGCCTTTATGAAATTGGTCGAAACAGAAAATCTTTTAGGAAATTTAATGGATAAAACTAATTAAATAATTTATCCAGGTCAAGTTGTACAGTGGACGCTTTGCATGTGTAGGACTCCATTATTTCAATTTATAATGAGAGAAATATCATTTTTTTTTTTTTTTTTTTATAGAATTTGCAATTGAAAAGGATAGAAAAGTTTTTTTTTTCTTTTAATTTATACGTGATATTATTTTATTGAAAAATGTCCAATTAAAAGGAATAGAAAATGTATTATAAATTAATGGGGCCATACGTGCGTATTGTACGTGACACATTGTGCTTGAAGGTACAAGTCACAAAATCCAGTACAAGTACAATGAATTTTCTGAATTCACCCCTACCCCCAACGAAACCCCACCAACATGGACACATAACCTCCCTCGGTTGGACACTCTTTTTTCTATTTGCTAATGAGACTTAACCTCCCTCGGTTGGACACACTTTTTTCTATGTGCTAATCAGACTTAACCTCCCTCGGTTGGACACACTTTTTTCTATGTGCTAATCAGACTTAACCTCCCTCAGTTGGACGCTCTTTTTCCTTTGTACTAATTAGATTGAACGTGCTGTACACGTTATTTTGAAATATTTTTTAAGCGGGTTTGGTGTACATTATTTTCAAAAGAATGCATTTTTTTGATTGATGTGATGTGGAATATGTGGTTGAAAAAGGACAGATTATTGATGTGATGAAAAATATTATTTTATTGAAGAATGTGTTGTTGAAAATGAGTAGAAGAATGAGAATGGAAAAAAATGTGGCCCAAACAAGGGCTAAGTATCGTAAAAGTAATATTTGATCATTTATTTACCTTTTAAATTTAAATATAAGAGAGATGCAAGTTCTTGAAAATATAATGTCAATTACATAAATAGAAAATGCATATTTGAATGTGAATATTATAATTACAACCAAATGCATAAATGAAGATGAATGAAAAATACGTAAATGAATTGGCGTGAATGTTAATTAATTTTGATTTAATACCAAGAAATATATACGTGACAATGAATGTTAAATCATTTATATTAAACCATTATTTGGTCTCCATCATTTACAAAATGCATTTCTCTCTTATTTTCAAGCACGGATTCTTGAAGAAAATAATATTACATGCAAATTCAATTTTTTCTTTATTTGTAAACCACACGTCAAATACTATTTTAAAATGCACTTTCAGAAAGAAAAAAGAGGGGGGGGGGGGGGGGGGGGGATTCTAAGAAAAAAATACAAACTTATTANGGGGGGGGGGGGGGGGGGGGCTGAAACATGCTGTAAATGAATATAATTTAATTTTCAATTAAGTGAAAAATGAATGCTAATTATTATACATGGACGTGAATAATGAACTGTATCATTGAATTTGAAATTCTAATTAATATTAATTAAATGAATTTAAATGTTAATTAATTATAATATTTATTACAATTTGTGAATTAAATATATATTGAAAAACGAAAAATAATATATTACTGAAATAATCGAATTTTAATAGGACTAAAATCGTTAAAAAAATGATTCTCGTGAATGGTTAATAGGGAAAATTGCAGTAAAGGTACCAAAATATTTCATTTAGTAGTAGACTTTGCCAAAATATTTCATTTGTCTCACTGTAGATACCAAACTTTTAAAAAAATTGAATCTCGAGTCCAAAATGACGGTTTCCGTCACCCTCAGAAACCGTCAATAAACCTCATAAATTAAAAAATTAAACATTTTCACAAAATGAAATAAGGGTAATATGGACATAACACATTTTCCCTATTAAAAAAATAATAATAATAAATCAAACCCCCCACCCCCACCCTTTCTCATTCTTCCCCAACCCCCTCAAACCAAAAACTCTCCCACCCAGCGTCCACCATCATCGTCGTCTCATCAACTGGTCATTGGTACTTATTGTACAGTAACTTGTGATGGCTAAAGAGGCATCCACAGCCCACAGACTTAGACAGCTGAAAGGTTGGATGAGGTAGAGCACTGGCTGTAAACGACGATGATAACGCGTCACCAGTAGTTCCAGCATTAGACGAATTGGTAATGAATTGTGGTGATTAGCTATGTTGGTATTGTTGTTGGGGATGGAGGCGCTAGAGGAGATGATGAGATGAGAGTCAGATAGTGGTTGGCTGAAGTGGTGGCACCACCTCTAAGGGAGGTTGATGCAGTAGTGGTGGTGGTGGTATTGATTTTTTGTTTATTGAATAATTGAGTTCCATGTGTATGTATGTGGGGGGGTAATTCAAAAATATTTTTGAATTAATCTTGAATTCTTGATGTTTTTGTACGATTGATTAATTCCATCTCCCGATCCTCTCTTTCTTCCTCCCTTTAAACATATACATGCACACAAAATATAGATATATAGAGAGAGATATATATAGAGTGAGGTTTGACACAAGTATGGTGCCAACGGTGGTGCCAATGATGGAGATGGCGACCGACGTCAGATGGGGGCATTTTTGGTTTTGGGGTGATAGGGTTGAGGAAAAAGGAGATGAGGGTGGGAGTGGGGGTTTGTGGTTTTGTTTTTTAATTTTTAATGTAATAGGAAAAATGTGTTATGTCCAAAATACATTTGTCATATATTTGGAAAAAGTTATTAAATTTTTAGTTTATAGAGTCAACTGACGATTTTTGGGGTCAAACTAATGGAAACAGTTATTTTGGACTTGAGCTACGAATTTTTTAATTGTTTGGAATCCACAATAGTACAAATAAAAGATTTGGACAAAGTATGATGCTAAATGAAAGATTGAGTACATTAACTGTAATTCTCCCTTTTTAATATATTATAGATTTTTGAAATCTCTGCTCCATTATTGCATCGTAGATTAATATAATATTTACTCAGTCTTTGATTAATCTTTAATTAGTACGAAGCAAATCATATTGTACTCCCAAGTCTACGACCCTAAACAATAGCATTCAATCATCAATTCCACTCATTATTCCGATCCTCAAGTTTCTTTTCATAAATCTTGAATTGTAATCTTGTTAACCTTCATAATCCGACACAAATCGGACATATCTGCAACCCCACGCCACCACACCAAAAAATTACGTGAAATCATTGATTAAAATCCCATATTCTGATAGCCCTTTAGTGTTATTTTTTTTCCCACTTCTTCTTAATCGTTATTAATGGCGTCTCCGTTATTTTCTTTCGGTTTCGGAAGGTTGAATATATTTAAAACTGTGTGATCTGATATTTTTTCCTGGGATTTTGAGTTTCGTTCTTAAATTTTTGTGAAAAATTCGAGAGGGAAGATGAGTGTAGCGAAGTCTCAGGTTTGGCAGCCTTGCAAAAAGAAGAGACTTTAGAATTTAGGAAGAAAAAATTAAAAAAGAAAACCTTTTTTCACAGGGAGAGAAAAAAAAAATAGAAGTAAAATGGATGGGATTTGTATTCGAAAATCGGCCTAATCAACAATAATAACTACTGTTGATTGAATTGAGAGAGAGAGAGTTTGTGTATGGTTATGGCATCTAGATCAGGAGGCGGCAACAGCGGTGTAAGTGGGAGGACCCGTGTAGGTAGGTATGAACTGGGGAGGACGCTGGGCGAAGGGTCATTTGCGAAAGTGAAGTTTGCAAGGAATGTGGAGACAGGCGAGAGTGTGGCCATCAAAATTCTTGATAAAGAGAAGGTTCTTATTCACAAGATGATTGGTCAGGTACCGTTGAATTAATCAGTGAATTAAATATTTACTTGTTCCTAAACCCTTTTTAGCTTTGTTTCATAGGTTGGTTTGGTGTTTGTGTTTTGCTTTATATTGTGCATGTACTGAATAAGTTTGGGTTGACTTTTCAATTTCCATTTCAAGTACCGATTTTATTGATTTGTAGTGTTGAATGATTAATAATGGTATCTAATTAATTTTACCAGGATGTTCTTTTTTTCTTTTCTTTTTGATAACGATGTTCGGCCAGTTTGTATGCACATCGACTGAAAGAAACAGAAAAATGAAATGTTTTTTAAGGTTGTATAATTATTTTCTTTGCCAGTGAAATTGACTGATCAGACGTTCTATGTATGCAATTCCTGATATGGTGCATCAAACCGTTTTCTCAAACATCGGAACATTTTTGAGTGGAAGACTGAAATTTATTTTGATAGATTGAGCTATAGTATATTAACGTCCTCATGGTTGATTCGGATGATTGTGGTTACATACCTTACAAATGCTACATTAAATCTTGAGCATAAGTTGATCACACGTCTTCTGTTTTGGGCATTTTACATCATGGCAACATTTCTGATCGTGTCTTAATTTTATTCTCCCTTGCAGATTAAGCGCGAAATCTCGACCATGAAATTAATCAGACATCCAAATGTCATCCGCATGTTTGAGGTATATGGTTAGAGTTTAACTTGTTTAGCCATTCTCGAGGAACAGTAAGGCATATGTGTTCCCTGGAGACATGAGTTTTGTATGCATTTGTTGTGTATTAGCTGCCAAAATTCGATAATTTCTTGACTGATCAATATGGTGTAATCTAGGTTATGGCCAGCAAAACGAAGATATATATTGTTATGGAATTTGTTACTGGCGGTGAACTCTTTGACAAAATTGTAAGTTTATGATTGCTTCTGTCTTATAATTCCAGTGTATAATCTTGTTGAACGTATTTGATCAAATTGAAAACTTGGTATCAATTTCTTGAGGCCAGGCTACTAAAGGCAGGATGAAAGAAGATGAAGCAAGAAAATATTTTCAGCAGCTCATCAATGCAGTAGATTACTGCCACAGCAGAGGTGTTTACCACAGAGATCTGAAGGTGAGGACATTACTTCATTTTCAGTTTCTTTTTTAATGTTTTCCGTTCAAACTTGGAATTGAGGAATTGGTATGAACAACAAAAGACCGGTTTTAGTTTCATTCATTTCATGATGTATAGCCGGAGAATTTATTGTTGGATGCAAATGGAATTCTCAAAGTTTCAGACTTCGGATTGAGTGCTTTACCTCAGCAAGTTCGGGTTAGTATGATGGTTCGTTGTACAGCATGAGAAACATGTCATTGTTGTACTCCACATTCTGTTTTTATTTCCTCTTTGGCGCATATGGACATTTATACCTTATTATCCTGGAAGACAAGTGGTTTTGACTACTGCTATCTGTCAAAACAGCAATTTTGACATTAAATTCTCCTCAAATGTGAGTATATAGATCAAAAAATCTAGAATGGGGTTAATCCTAATGAATAAGGTTAGGGGACCCCCTTTTTTTAATCATAATCTTGTATTTGTCTATCTAGTAACATTAACACAACGAATCCCCTGTTTGGGATCCATTTTAGGGGGTGTTTGATGTATATTATTGAGGAAAGAATGTAATTTAAATAGTGATATGATGGGAAATATGTGGTTAAAAAGTAAGGAAATGTTATTGACGTGATGTAAAATATTATTTTATTGAAAAATGTGTGGTTGAAAATGAGTTTTGAAAGAATGTGTGTCAAATGGGGGCTTAATGTGCTTTGGGGGAAAACTTATTTTCGAATGGTGATTTTTTTGAATAATGTGTGGTTAAAAAAGAATGAAAAGTTTTTGGTTATGTGTAATATTATTTTATTGAAAAATGTGTGATTAAAAAGAGGAGAGTGAAAAATGTATAATAATTATAACGGAGCCCAAACAGGGGCGAAGGATGCACGAGATTTTTCAAGCTCAATTTCTCAATTTGGCTGTGTAGGAAGATGGGTTACTTCACACAACTTGTGGAACACCGAATTATGTTGCTCCCGAGGTATATAATAAGTTTTCGATGCAAATCCTTCAATTTGTGTTTTTGGAATAATTCTTTTCATGCTCACTCTTTTTGGTTTGCTAATTATCCAGGTGATCAACAATAAAGGTTATGATGGAGCTAAGGCAGATCTCTGGTCATGTGGTGTTATTCTTTTCGTCCTTATGGCTGGCTATCTGCCTTTCGAAGAATCAAACCTTATGGCATTATACAAAAAGGTATACATCTTCAATTTCCCGTTCATCATGTGTGCAGGAGTTTTACTTGTATATTCACCAAGTCGGTGAAACATTTTGAGAATTTGTATTTCTCTGTATTATTTGCTTTTGAACCGAATCACTTTTTGTCTGATTTCTGTAGTCTTGTGTAATATTTTACAACCAAGTGAAAGAAAATTGGAATTGTGCGGTTGACACATTGATCTTTTTTCGCTTCAGCAAATGATAGTGATTTGAACCAAATAAAATGTGACAATTACTTGAAACAGCATATTGTTTTTTGTGCTGGTAGCTGTTAAAGAAGGTGAATAGACAGACCAAAAGAAGAGGGGCATTCTAAACCTATGTTGCTTTCTTGCTTTTCTAATTTTATTCTCCACAAAGTTTTCAGTTGCATCACGGTTTTGGGTTTTGTCAAGTGTATGATGATTTTTCTGTTTGGGTTTTTTTGGAGTCAAAACCTAAATCGATCTTCACACAATTGCAGATATTCAAGGCTGAATTTTCGTGCCCACCTTGGTTTTCCACCAGTGCAAAGAAATTGATCAAGAAAATCCTGGATCCCAATCCATCAACAGTATGTTGACTTCATTTGAGCTTATCAATTGTCATCTCTCTGCTTCGTATGTTTGTACCGCGACAAAGCTAAATAAACAAAAAATTCAGAAACTTATTTTATTTTAACGAAAGAAATGTATTATCCGGCAACCTATTTAGTAAATTTTGGGTAGTTTATTGTCACAACTTTTGAAGCCATAGATGATTTTGTCATATGAAACAGCGCGTCACAATTGTTGAGGTTCTTGAGAATGATTGGTTCAAGAAAGGATATAAGCCACCCGTTTTTCAACATGAGGATGTTAGCCTTGATGACATTAATGCTATTTTTAATGAATCAATGGTCAGTATCTTAGTAATGCTCTTTTATTATTTATTCCGAAAAAGCTTTCGTATCATGCACCTTGCTTGTTATATATTATAATGGAACATAAATTGGCTGTTTTTGAATCTTACTGCATCCAGTATTCTCCTAACCTTGTCGTGGAAAGGCGGGAGGAACGCGCCTCAACACCAGTGACAATGAATGCCTTTGAGCTTATCTCCAAATCCCAGGGTCTCAACCTTGGTTTCCTCTTTGAAACGCAAATGGTTTGTTTCTTTGACCTGATATGTGAGTGATCAAATAGCTCCATTTTGAAAATTTCAAGAGAATGCCTAATATATTTTTATGACAGGGGCTCGTTAAACGGGAAACGAGATTCACATCAAAATGTCCTGCAAGTGAGATAATCTCAAAAATTGAGCAAGCTGCGGTGCCTCTGGGGTTTGATGTGAAGAAAAACAATTATAAGGCAAGCCACACGCTTTCGATGATTTCAGCACACATTTCTCTCATTGGACTCGTAATAGTATTTGTACAACAATATAACATAGCTTTTATAATCTCTATAATTCATGTTCAGTAATTGCATTTAATTCTAATGTTGAGCAAGTTTTCCACTTGTGACTTCTTTTTGGGGATCATCTTTCTCAGTTGAAACTTCACGGGGAGAAGACCGGGCGCAAGGGTCACCTATCGATTGCAACAGAGGCACGTTGTATAAAGAAGCTTTTGAATTACTCATCATATATTGGAAAATATTTGGATATTGCAGGGTTTATAACTGATATTTATTGCAGATTTTCGAGGTGGCTCCTTCACTTCATGTGGTTGAGCTTCGCAAGGCCGGAGGAGATACCTTAGAATTTCACAAGGTATTAAATTAAACTTTTTTTTTTTTCAAATAGAAATAACTCGCCATCCAAAATGTGCCACCTGTGCAAAAAAAGACTTCATAGATTGATATGATCTCATGGAAGATCAACCATATGCTTGGAAAAGCTCCAGAGTGCCATTTTTATATGAATACAAATATTGAACAATCTTATCAGCGTTTCTTATTCAAGAAGTATCAACTGTGTTTATGAGTGCAATTTTGACATTTCTCAATACAGTTCTACAAGAACCTCTCAACTGGGCTGAAAGATATTGTCTGGAAATCAGGCAATGAATTGAAAGACGAAGAAGTGAAAAGTGGTACGTTACTAACTAAATTTTGGTTGGAATCTTCAGTTAGCAGTTTCTGGTGTACTTCTACATATGGTGCATTTATGAATTGATGAACCATTATGATTTTCACACGTAGTTAAGATGATGATATTCAATCAGAAAAGGCACCTAGAAAATGAGCAAGCGCACAGAGATCTACAATGACTCAATAAAAGCTATGTCCACCTGCTGGGTTTTCACTATAATGAAAAATAAGAATACAAGTTTTTCCTTGCCTCTCTTGCACACACACAAATGTTCCTCTAAAATCCTTTTACCTGTGGAAATATTAGGCTGATTTGTGGTTGAGGAGATAAGTGTGATATGATTAGGTTCTACATTATCCAACAAGAATTTTAAAGAATTATTTTCATCCATATTCCCCCCTTGAGTGAGGTTTCTTGTCTACAATTTGTTTTATTGGTGTTTGATTACTTTGCTGCTCAAAAGGCTAATGTTTATGTGCATTTTGGTCGAGGATTTTGTTAATATTATTTTGTTTGAAGATTATTACAATAGTTAAGAACTTGTATTATTGGTCTATATTTTACCATATACGTCTCTTTAATGAATTTGAACACGAAAAGTAATATTTTCACTTATGGGTACATTTTTGCTCTTTTTCCTTGCCTTTAAACGGCTAATTTGAAGGTATTCGAGTCTGGAATCTTATCATTCTGTTTCTTATTTCACAGGTGTGGATGGAGTGTCATCTTGAACAATCTTTCTTTCAAGATATATGCGTGGATTTACACTTTTGCTACATTAAGTTGTTATGACCTGTATAATTTGAATACTTCGTTCTGGCTTGATTTTTATTTGACATAAGTATGTTGGTTAGGAATGCACGAGTTACTAAGCTCGAATAGTTTGTCCTGTAAATAACTTGGGAATATACTTTGTGTTCTTGTTATTAAGGTTCACAAGGAAAGGATCAAACGGTATTTTAGACTCTTTCTGGTGGAACATCTGTTTCTTCAATGCTCCCATTATAAAATAGCGGGACTCGAGAATCGATGTGTTAATTGTAAAATTTGTTGTATGTCTAAGATTCCAACTACTATGGCATGTTTACAGCCTCTCAATAGCACTCTTGACAATATTAAGGGAGTAGTAAGAGTTAATTTTTTTTTTTTTGGTTTATTACACTGTTCTGTCACGTTTAGTACGTTTAATACTGTAAACTAAATGAGTTTTGGACATTCTTGTCCAGTGGATACTGACCTCGGAAATTATTTTGTCTGTAAAGGGGACAGTCTGACTAGTCTCATCCAATCTATCGAAATCCCGTCTTCCCCAATAAATTCAAGCCAAATCGCCAGGTGTTATTTGCAAGAACCAGATAAAAAGCATAATAACATGGTCACTGATCAAGAAGACTCCCCTCGCCCTTCAACCTCCACTCTACAGCAGTGGAGCAACCATGTCAACGGCGGCGCCACCATTTTGTTCTTCATCATGCTTCTCTGCTCAAAAACCACCATCTGGAGACTCAGGTTCCAAATCGCAATCCAATCTTCTAACAACTAAACCCAAAACACTGCTGGAAAAACACCCACTCTATACACCAACCCATTCAAAAATCTCCCTTCAATTCAAGGAGAAAATCCTGTGCCTCGAAATCATGGGCGTTGACTCCGGTCGAGCGCTCTCCCAAAACCCGTCTCTCCACACTGCTTCTTTGCATTGCATCCACCAAATAATCACCTTCCTCCAGTCCAAAGGCATCCATCAAAAGGACTTAGGCAGAATCTTCGGCATGTGTCCCCAGATCCTAACATCGGACATTAGAACTGATCTTAACCCAGTTTTCAATTTCCTGTCCTACGATTTGAATGTCCCCGACCAGAATTTTAGACAGGTCATCAACAAATGTCCCAGACTGTTAATTTCCAGTGTAAGAGACCAGCTTAAACCTGCTTTATTCTATCTTCAAAGATTAGGCTTCAAGGATTTGTATGCATTGGCTTATCAGGATCCCATTTTGTTAGTTTCCAGTGTGGAGAAGACGTTGATTCCCAAGCTGGATTATTTAGTAGCCTTAGGATTTTCGAAAGATGATGCTGTCGGAATGGTTTTAAGGTGTCCTGGGTTGTTCACTTTCAGCATAGAGAACAATTTCAAGCCTAAATTCGAATATTTTGACAATGAGATGAAGGGTGAATTGGAGGAACTGAAGGAGTTTCCGCAGTATTTTGCATTCAGTCTGGAGAAGCGTATAAAACCTCGGCATATGGAGGTTGTACAGTGTGGAATTGTGGTTAGTTTGCCATTGATGTTAAAGAGCACTGATGAGGAGTTCAGAGAGTTGATAAGGCAAGGGGGTGGATAAGGAAGCCGGATCATATCCCGTCCTATCTCCAGTCATCTTAGAATAATCGACCAGAATTCATGAATTAAATTGAGTGACCAAGAATGATCAATGTGACCTATGTAAATTTATTGGGAAGGGGCTTTCTTTGTTGGTCTTTTTTTTTTTTTTTTGTTTAATTCTAATTAACATTGTACTACTGTAAATTTCTCGTTTGTTCGAGTAAAATGATGTAATGAACCTTTGTACATTTCTTATTTCTTTCCTTGGTGGATGAATTAGATTCTTTTATGACAATGGAAGTGCATGACCCGCTTTTCTACCCTTGGAGGCAAAGCGCCCTCCTTCCTCAGAAAAGCTCCCTCGGAAGTGCCCCGACCAGCAATTCCCCAGCAAATGTGTTCCTCCTCTCCCAAGTGAGGAGCAGCTAAATCTAAAAAATTATGCGATTTGAATTGGTATTCATCCGATCTTGAGGCGCAGGGGCTAGGCTGGAGGAAAGGCTCGTTTTTCATTGATGTGAGGGTTGTTAAACATTAGAGAATTCAATATTTTTCTATAATTCTGTTCTAGGGGTTACTTTATTAGAAGAGTAAAAAGACTGACACAAAGGTATTATATGGATACCACAATGACAATGAGAGTCGAGACTGTTTTCTCTCCTTAAACGTTGCACGAATAGAGAATCACTTAAACAAATCCAAGCGATACACCAGAAGATAATTTCTTGTGGCTTACAAAACAGCATTGTGTGCAAAGAACTCATCAACGATTATATTTCATGTCAGGAATATGAATTAGCAAAGTTAATTTTACAAAATATTGAAAACCCATCAAGATCACATTATGGAATGGCCTAATATCAGCATACACAGAATCTTATGTTCAATGAAGCTATTGAGTTGTTTGAAGATCTGTTGCGGTTCCCATATTTGAAACTTACACTTATCTGTGTGTGTCGAAGGCTTGAGGGGGATTAACAATGGTAGATTATGGGAACAAGATTCATGTCAATTTGATAAAAATCGGGTTTTTATCAGATGTTGTCGCTAGCTTTTTGATATGTGTGGAGGCTAAGCCCAGAGGGTTTGGATTAGCTGTCAAGCTGTTAGATGAAATGCCTGAAAAAGACGTGGCTAGTTGGAATAACGTTATTTTTTGCTAATATCAAATTGGTCAGTATGAGAAAGCATTGGGTTATTTTGAGAGGATGAAGAATTCGGGGTTTAGGCCTGATTCTGTTTCTTTCACAACAGCAATTTCATCTTGTGCAAAGCTTTTGGATTTGGAAAAAGGGTAGAGAGTCCGTGAAGAAGTGGCGAGGGTGAACTTGTGTTGGATGGTTTTGTGAAAGCTGCTCTTGTGGATATGTATGGGAAATGTGGTTGCTTAGAGAGGGATAAAGACGTGTTCGACGAAATTGGGAATAAGAGCTTGATTTCTTGGAATTCAATAATTGGAGGTTACAGATTGGGGGTGGGGGGATAGCATGTCGTGCATAGAACTTTCAGTGCGGATAAATCAAAAGAAAGTTAGGCCTAGTTCAATGACAATAACCAGCTTGTTAGTGGCTTGTGCTGCATCAACCCAACTGCGACAAGAAAAATTTGCAGGGCTACATTGTAAGAAATAATATAGACTGATATCTTCATTGACAACTCACTAATTGATTTTTAATTCCTAGTGTGGAAGTGTTGCACTAGCTGAAGAAGTCTTTCGAATGATGCCGAAAAACGCTAATAGTTTCATGGAAAGTAATGATTTCCGGTTATGTATCAGCATGCTGTTGCATTGAATCTCTTGGCATATATGATGACATGAGGGAAGCAGGTTTAAAACCTGATGCAATAACATTCACCAGTGCCTTGGCTGCTTGTTCACAAATGGCTGCATTGGAAAGCGGCAGAGTTACAAAATAGCATCGCTGAAAGTAAGTTGGATTCCAATGAAATAGTCATGGGGGCACTTCTTGATATGTGTGCAAAATGTGGTGCGATAAATGAGGCTCCAATTGATCTAGTGTCATGAACTTCAATGATTTTAGCTCATGGATCTCATGGTCAGGCATTTGAAGCTTTGAAACCTTTTGATGAAGCGTTAAAATCTCATGGATCTCATGGTCGGGCATTTCAAACGTAATGATACTACCATCTTTATTTTGAATGTAGATGGAGTTCTGAACATTATCCATTTTTTGTTCAATCACATCACTTTAACGAAGTCCTTACTATCTTTTATTGGAAAATAATTATTTAAAATGTTACTTATTTTTGCTTATGTGTATCAATTTTTAAGCAATTCACGGTTGTTTTGGAGATTCACTTAAAAGCACTAACACTATGATGGATTCATAGCTATACGGGGCCTTAGTACCTATCTCACTTATATTTAGGGTGGACTCTGGGTGAACCTGAACAATATTTCAATAATAAGACCTTGTTTGATTTTGATATTTGGATAAGTGATTGTTTTGAAAATTTCATAGTTTAATTAAAAGTAGAGAAAATTTATGAATCACGTGCAAAATTATGTGTGTTTGAAAATAAATTTGAGGAAAACTGATTTGGAAAAAATTAAAATCAAAATCAAACGGCGTCCATGAAAATATTGTAGGCGAGGTGTTCTTATATTTATTTGGATAGAAACCAACGGGACTACCGTTTTAATAAAAGTTAAAGGTTGATGACTAAAATGTCATGTTTAAAAGCTAAAGAAAAAAATATGGAAACAATAAATCATGGACCTCCACCGCAAATCAACCGTTCAAATTTTATTCCGTCTCTTAATTGGCGTGCATTCAAACCCGCTTACGTTCGGATTTTTTTATGTACTAACCCCACAAGTAAATGAACTCATATACCATATATATCCACATATGCACAGCACAGGGACACCCACATAATCATACAGATCATTCGACGTCATTATATTTATGTCTTTTCGTCTCCTTTTCTATATTTTTCGTAGGGTTTCTTTGCTTTCTTGGAGTCTCAATTCTTTGTCCATTTTTTTCCTATTAAAAAGATCTTGAAATACTTATTGGGTTTCTGAATAAGTTCCATCGAATGGCTGAGGGGAAAGAAAAAGCAAATGAAAACCAACCGAGGTTCAACATCAAAGTTGTTACTAATGCCGCGAACATTGGTAATTTCATATAAATTTGAAGTGCATTAAATGGTTTTTCTTAATATTGTACAGATTGTTGTAGCATACCAAACATGAGATGTATGCATGATGTTTTTTTTGAGTAATAGTTCTTGTTCAAATGGATTTTTTTTTATTTTTTTTTGTAACCACCCGAACCTATGTGCCGTTGTAGAATTTTTTGAAACCACGTAACACTGGTGTACTGAAATGTGAGAGATTAGAGAGGTGGTCTAGTGGCTAAATATTTGTGGTAGGTGGTATATTTTGATGGAATGGACAAACCCTAGATATTAGCGAGTAATGAGAAATTAACTAGTGATTTCAAATTTGGCTTTAAGAAAAAAGTCGCGTATGGCTCAAAAGAAGGGAGGAATAAAAATTAAAATTTAAAAAAAATAAATTCCTAATTCATTGGGCCAATGGACTACACATGACACCACGTGGCTCCGCCACCGATAGTATGTACTAGATTATAGAACATCCCATTCATATATAGAGAAAAGTTAGTTGATTTATGAAGATAACTTAAAATGCTAGTGATGTTGTTTGTTGGAGGAAATAGAGGTTTACTAACTAGGTTTGACTAAGACTTGATAGGAATAACAACACTACTAGGTAAGTAAATAAAAAGGTGACTTATATTTTCAATTTAAAAATTTACACATTTGACTTGACTTATTACAAAATGGAGGGACTCTACCACTTTATATAGGGTTTACATGAAATTTCTAAACCACATGTTTTCATAGAGACTTCTAGTCCACATATTTTCATGAGACTTTTAGACCACATATTTGGACTATATATTTTTCTAAAATATTCTAGATAGAATTTCTAGAACCAGATAATCTACTTGACACATTACCACATCTTTTATTTAGATATTTACATTAATTTTTCTAGAATATCTTAATATGTTTCTAGAAATATTAGACTTTGATGGATTTTTTAATTGAATTAGGTATATGAGTAAAAATTCTAACTACATATTACTTACTCCAAAATCAAGTTTTCTCTTAAACTTGATTTTGCTACTCCAAGTACAGTTCTTAGCTTGCGAAATATGTCATGCTTGAGTGGCTTATGTGAATGTCGACGATCTGCTCTTGAGAG